>VDFB02276098.1:0-50106 GCA_007258455.2 Sequoia sempervirens | reverse complement strand
ATTGTAAATCATTCAAATGTAAAGAGCATTCTCTACAAGAATCTTCAAATTTGGAACACTAAAACACACCTAAATGTTCATCATCATTTTAACACATTTGTATCACTACAGATTATTGCTCTTGATCATTTGTACAACTATAAAACCCATTTTTCTAAGGAGTTGACCCAAGAGAATTTGACCCTAACTATCAAACAACGTTCACAATATTTTTAAATACCACTAATCCTTAATAATAATCAAAGAACAAAATTCAAAACAAATTAAACCACAAAAATTCACAATTGTCTAGACAAAATTCATGGGTCACAAATTAGTTATACACCTACAGAAATAGCCAAATCTACGAAGTCAGTACACAACAAAGTTGAAAGACTTTAGATTTTGAAAAAATGTATAGACAAAAAGGATTCATGTTCAACCCTGGGCTTTTAGATTTCAAAGCCACACAAAATTTGTTCTTCTCCATCATTTCTAGAACTAAATAGCTAAAACCCATTTCACATTCAATTTCCTAACTTCACATTTAATTCTTCCATTTGGCACTCCCACTGCTGTCATTAATTTAATCTAGATTGATTTATGCTTGTGTATTGTATTGGACTAGATTAAACTTAAAAACGGTTATTTTGCTTTACAATATTTCAATATGCTGGAGAATATATAATGTAAACAAACATATAAATATAACTTGTTAGTCAATCCGATTCGTGCAATGGATTCTTAAGCCTTTTCACGAATCTTCCTTCTAGGATTAGCCTTTTTCACATATTCTAATCAGATAAAACATGCGAGAGGCTTAATGGATAGGGTGGTCGTTTCAGTTGATTTTTGTTAACCGATTTTATCGTATAAGAGGGCATTTAAGTGATGTCAAGAATACAAAGTGCGAATTAACTCATTTCTTCTTCCTCCAATTTTCATATTAGCATTTATATTTTTTTATGATACTAACCTATATTCTTTAATGCATTAGATGTGTATTTTTTTATGGGTGTAGCATCTAAAAGTTTTTTAGATATCGTCCGGGTCATGTCTAGATCAAAATTCTTATAAATTTGTTTTGTTTTGTTGGGGAGAGGACCCAGTAGTTGAACATGTTTCAATAGTTATGATAGTAGTTGTTTATACAATGCCCAATAGCTGTGATAGTAATTGTTTATATAATGTCCAATAGTTGTGACTTGACTACCCATAATTAAACAAAATGTATTCCTTTGATCTAAAAAGCAATCAATCATGTGATGCCGCATCAGTGCTCGACTATCCATGCTGTGAATGCACAAATATTGATCTCACTTTTTTTTAGGCCTTTTTGGACACCTTGACAAAAAGCATGCTGATGTGGCCCTGAAACAAAAGTTATAAGCAGGAGACTTGCCAAGTAAGCTACATGATAGCAAATTGATTCTTAATCTGCTTGAAATCCCTAAACTGCATCACAATTTCTTAGAACTTATTTTCAGACGGGCAGTTTTCTTAAGTGTTTCAATGTTATTCAATTCAAACAAGATACCGAGAAGTTCAGACAAGGTTTTCATCAGTGGAAACACGGACGAGAATGATCCTATTAGACCTTTGCAGCTGGGATGCGGAAGGAAATTAATGGTAAGGCCCTTACTAATATGGTTCTTAGTTTCAAAGATGCACATGTATTGGAGGTTGTCCAAAAAAAATTGGTAAATGTCAATTTGACAGCATCACCAAAATCCAGAATTAACCTCTAAACTATTTAAAAATAAATAAAAAATCTTCATTCTTAGCGTGGCGGGTGTAAGCATTACCACTCATCTTGAAGCCAACTAGCCGTATGTTCAACATATTCAATGGGCGATGTTGTGTCTAATCTGTACGCATCTTTCTTAAGAGTCTTGTGACAGTATGGCTGACACCTTGAGCAACCTAGTGAACTTGCACTTAATCAACTAGTAATTCGCTTAGAATCGACAAAAAAAAAAGAAAAAGCAAAATAATTGTTAGAAATGCAACAGACGCTTTGTTTCTGAAAGAGAAAAATAGCAAGTTAATAAAACACACTAATATTTCTAGACCATAAACTCATACAACACAGCAAGAATCTCCTTCCCAAAAGAAGAATGTATGCTTTATTTTTGTAAACCAAGAAATCATGTCAAACATTAACTGCAAGAATAGGTATTTTGTCATGAAGCTAAAAAGAAAACAAATAACTAGGTACATATATAACTGCAAGAGGACGTACCACCAATTGTAATGAAATCCAAGTGCCAACTAACATATGATAGCTCACAATAAATGATTTGTACCATATGTTAACTCAGCAAAGGTGAAGTTTTGGGTGAAAATAGAGTGAGTGTGTTAGGACAAGGTGCTAGTGGTAATCCTTCCATGTGATAAGTGTAGGAAAAAAATCTATGTTCTCCATCTACCAAAACCATAGTTAGTAGGAGATTCGTATCTGATCCTTGGTACTCGTCTTCCAAATCCCCATCCCAGAGATCTTTATGGGGACACCTCCAAACATTAGGAGGCTTCATATTATGTTTCTTAGCATCTCTATACATCATATATATCTCTTATAAGCAATCCCTTGAAAATCAGGAAACCTATACAGTTTTCTTGGATATATCATAGAGACTACACTGGGTTTTCCTTTAAGTGCTAACATGTGGTTAACAAAAGCTAAGAGAGATAAAGAAATACACTAATAAACTTGTAGTTTCTATTTCTGCACTGAACTTAACAAGTTTTTTTTTGCAGAATTATTTTTATCAAACTCCAAAGAGGTAATAGTACAAAGAAAAACAATAATATGGCTTTAAGAAGTTACACATGTTTATGTTTTATCAAGCTTATTGAAAATATAATAATCTCCATTGACCACTCTGTTTTTTTCGAATCATGTCCATACCCTTCCAGTCTCTATGTCATCTCTAGGTGATAATAGTTTAAAAAATATATATATCATAATCGATGATGTTAAAATATTGACACAACTTGTCTTTTCTCTCGTTGACATCTATATCAATAGTTTATAATGTTATTTTCTAAAATATTAAAGCATTTTAGTATTTTACATTCTTTAAAATTGCATATCCATCGCATAACAATTATGGTCTAAATTTAAATTATAATAAATTCATCTATTTTTAATTTTACCATCTCCAACTACTTGTCTCCAACGTTTTTTTTTTTTTTGAAAATGGTGTACCAATACCCGTCCCTGTTTCCCATACCAGTACTAGTCCCTCTCTCCTAGTAACTATGACCAAAACAGGCAAGCGCTCTTCTTTCAATCAGTACGCAACAAAAGTACGAAGCAGACTTAGGTGTACGCCCTTCAGCAAAATGAAATTGTGTGAAAGGTGGTTCTTTCAATCAGTTAAATTATTTAAGGGATAAAGCAACACGAGTCAGAAATCGACTTCAGTGTAGACCCTTCAACAGAATGAAATTGTGTGAAAGGTGCATAATTGTGAAACCTCACAGAGACATTCACAAGAATAAAGCAACTGGGGCTAGAGTTGCCGGTATTGGTGCATTATGGTATTCGTGACATGAAGATTAGATATAAGCGAACTGCAAGATACTTTAATCAACTTTCTTGACTATGCATCTAAGTAAAGTTTTAACGCTTCTCTTAAAAGGAAGTTGGAAGCTTTCAATGCATTTCAGATCAGAGTCCACTAAATTTTCTCAGAATTTAAAACACAAAGATAGAGGCAACTCTCAATACCATCTGCCCCTCAACAAAACAAAGTGCTGAGCAAAATAAGACATTGGTAAAATTTGCAAGACGCATGCCTGCTTTTAGCAAGTTAACCTATTGGTTTTACAAAGGGACATCCCCAGGTTTCCCTGTCATCTGCAAGAATGCTTTCTTGTTTGATGAGCTATTTGGGGATGTAAAGGCATCTAGAAGCATCCACTGCACACAAGGGACCACACATGACCATCGTACTGATTTGGATGAATAGGGATTTGAAATATTTTTAAATTATACATGCAAAATACTTTCACCTTTGTTGATGATGCATCTAAGTAAACCTTTGATGGTTTGCTTTAAAGGAAGTTGGAATCTTTCAATGCATTTGATATATTTAGAAGCTGTGTTGTGCTATTGGAGACAACTACATGTCCACTAAATTTTCTCAGGATTTAAAAGAGATATGGGGCAACTCTCAATACCATGTACACTTCAACAAAATGGAGTGCTACACACAATAGGACATTGGTAAAAATTGCTAGACCCATACCTGCATATAGCAAGTTATCCTACTGCTTCTACAAAGGGGTGTCCCCAGGTTTCCCTCTCACTGCAAGAATGTTTTCCCTGTTTCATGAGCAATTTAGGGATGTTGACGAGATGTCTAGGAACATACACTACACATTAGGGATCACACTTGACCGTGGTATTGATTTGGATGAAGAAGGATTTGAAATACTTTTAAATTATACACGCGCACACACAGAGGCCATCCTCCGCTGTCCCCAAAATCTATAAAAACTGTCTTCCCAAACACTTCAGAAATATCGGTTTCTAACACATGTAAATGGAATGACACCAGAAGAGGTGTGGGCTAGTAAGAACTGTCAAATTATCAACTGCATATTTTGATTTTTTTTCAAAGCAACTGGTTGTCTGATATATATACATATGCTGATGAAAAGGAGACGAGTTAGACAACAAAAGTATTAAAGCAATTTCCATTGGCTAGTCAATGTAAGGGCAAATTGCATGATCAAAATACTAAGGTGCTCCTGGTAAAAGAAGAGAGAACATTTGATACAATAAGGATACAACACCCAACCTAGAAGGAAAGGGATTCTATTGAATTTGTCTGTAAGAATAATAAATAGACTCAATTAATGAAGAAATAGACTCAGTCTTGATTGTTGAACCACGTTCTTCAAATGAAGCACTTAATAGTTCAGATTCTGATAAATGGAAAGAAGCCATAGATGTTCAATATAATTCTCTGATAAAGAATAGAACATTGGAATTAGAACCTCCCATTTGGAATAAAGATTGGTCATTGCAACTGGATGCTAAGAAAAAAGTTAAAAGTTGGCAGCACAATTACACAATATAAGGCAATGTTTAGTTGGGTATAAATTACCTTGATATGTTTTCTTCAACTGTTACTTGATGACCTTGATTACAGCATTTTTTATTCTTACAGAAAAACATAAGATATTTAAGTACATAAACAGGGTTAGCTTCAATACAAATTTTGATGAAGTATATAGGGATCAACTAGAAGGGTTCATAGCAACAAACAAAAAGCAGCTGGTTTACAAATCAAAGGGTTTGTTGTATAGGCTGAACAATGCTACTTGTGCATTGTGTCAAAATTGATAAATTATAACTGCGAATGGATTTTGGAAGAGAAATGTCAATTATAACATCTGTAAGAGACCAACAACTTTATGATTTATTGAAAATATAATATTAACCAGCAATTGTCATAATTTGATACATAGTGTGAAAGCAAAATCGTCTACTAAATTTGAAATGGTAGAATATGGTGAAATCAATTATTTTCTTGTTCATTCGAGTGTTTAGAGAATGAGCTAACCGACTAAGACAACTTGGTGTGAAGTATGTTTAGGACATATTCAGAAAGTTTGCAATGCTAAAAGTCATATCCAATTGGCACTACTTCTTAAGTGAACCTTAAAATCAACAAAACTATCTCCAACAACAGAAGATCTGAGGTTTATGGAAACTCTACTGTATCAAAGTGTGGCAGAAAGTCTTAAAATGGCATTATAAGTACTAGACATAATATTGCCTTTGCAGGAGGTTGTCAGTAAATTGAAGATACAGTTCCATAACATTCACAAGCTGCAAAGTGGATGCTATGGTATCTCAATGGAACAAATGACCTTGGTGTCAGCTTTGAATGAGAGCATCGAAGAAAAAGTGAATATGAAACTAAAAGTCTAAAAGGATACTGTGATGTACATTAAGCTGTTAGATTGACACTTCATTGTTTCTATATTTGATAAAAGGCTTGTTTCTTGATATGGTAAAAGCCAACTGTGACCCTAACAAGTATAAAAGCTAATAACATCCCAATTCTGCAAGCTACCAAAGAGTTAGTATGGATGAGAAGGTCACTTGTAGATACTGGAGAAGAAACATGCACTCCAATAGATAGAAGTGCATGTCAGGGTAGAGAATTCCATGGCATCAAATGTTCTAAGCAAATACAGAAAGGATCACTTTGGCCCCAAATACAAAACAAAATTACTCTAGCCAATACATACTTTATTGTCCTTTTTATTAAAAACAGTCCCACAGACTACTATTAAAACTCAGCTCAAAATTTTTAACTTTTCCATGGACTTGGTTATTATCCTCTTATCCAATGTTATCAGCTTTTGCAATTAATCCCATGCTTTAGCCAGTCAACAAATAAGAAGAAAAAAGCTAGCTTAACTGTCACAATTTACATGTAAATGGCCATAGGTTGAAAAGGTGACTTAAATGTGACTGCTTGCTTTTTAGACTATTGCTCTTGTAACGACATTTGTGCAGAAAGCTGATAACATGCCTTTGATTGTTAGAGCCTGTGCATAGTAAACTCCAGGCTTGTATAGTGTAATGACCTCAACAATTTCTTATAAAAAATATTTATCACCTTCTGATCGCGAAGATACCATAAGGGCAAGATGAGAGCATACAGTGGATGAATAATGATTATAAATAATAATCCCAAAAGATGCAGCAATCAATTGCATTAACAATACAAATATGCTAGAGTTGAATAGACATATTTGAATATGCCAGAATATCATCAAATAAACAAAATTGAAAATATAAATATGAACGAAATCTGCTATACAATATGTTTGCTGCTCCAAATACAACCACTTGCTGGAAAAATAAAATAAATTTTTTAATCACAAATACAACCTCTGAATGAGATTACCCTTAGGAGCAAAAATGGGGTTTTGTCCTCTGACCTCCAAATCCAAGGGTTTTTGTCCTCAAATTCTATAGCTGAACACAAGGCTCAAACTATGACATTAACGATTGAATAAATTGACAGATGTCTCAAGGGCAACCAAGCACCCCAATATATAGCACCAGAAGGGCATAAATTTCCAACAGTCCACTTTCCCTTTCAAAGATATTAATTAAAATATTAATAAGATTTTTTCCCCCAAAAATTAAAATAGCCCCCACTTTACTATGAATACCAAATTGTAACTCCTCATTAATGTTTTGTCATAGATCTTGTCATGAAGAAGTTGCCAAGCTGGGGTTATCACAACCTTTCTATGGAAGCCCACGCCCCCATATTATTTATTATTATTTTATTTCTTGCTACTAAACCATAGTTCCTTTGTTAAATAAAATTACATCCCTAACAAGAAAATAAAGATAGAGCCCACATAAGCTAATTAATTAAAAAAGGACATTACATATAGTCACTTGTAAGACTGCTTTTGTTCAAACCAATGCTAAGAGATGATTTCCAAAGTAATTATTCTTTTATTTCTGTCTGATAGTTCATGAGAGATTGATTTCTGCAGTAACTATTCTTTCATTTATGTCTAAGACAGTTCATGGAGATGGTGGGTATTTATTGTGATCACACCTTACTTTTATTGGTCTTATCTCTCTCTGATGTTCATGAAGATGTTATCATCATAATTTGAAAACACCCTAGATGTTCATGGAGATGGTGGGTCTTTATTGTGATCACACCTTACTTTTATTGGTCTTATCTCTCTCTGATGTTCATGAAGATGTTATCATCATAATTTGAAAACACCCTGAGTTATTTGCCAAGTCCCAAATACTTGCTGGTCATTCGGGCCCAGCAAGTTGCTAGGCAAAACGCATCTTGCACAAAAACAGAAAAAAATCGCCTATAACCTGTCAGAGAACTTTTTTATCCCATTATTTCCATTTGAGCTTCCATTTTAGGTGTATTGAGCAGATTGTGATTGTTTGAAGCCAAATTTGTGTGAATTGAAGTGAAATTTATAGTGAAGATTGATTGATTTTAGAGAATTTTTCAGCTGCACTTGACAAATGGCATGCAACACAAAAGTCTATGTTGTCCAGACCCCCCTAGAAGTGCTGCCCCTCAACCTCTAGGAGCTGCTATCCGCAGACCCCTGCTCTGATTTTAAAAAGAAAAAATAGAAAGTGTTTCAAGCCCATATTTTCCATGGATAAATCATAAAACTTGTAAAATATTAATATGCATATGTAATTTATCTTCATGACACTATGATGTGAACTGAATTCATTTTTTCATTTTGATATATAAATTAGGACAAAACTACTTAAGACCTCAGTAAATTCAGTTGTATGCATGCTTTTTAAGAATATTTTACAAAATTATGTGTTTTTAAATGTCAGGAAATTTCACCAAGTTTTCCGGAGTCCTGAGACTGAGTCAAATTTTAGGCCTGCCGAGTTTTTGCAAAGTCCAAGTTTTGAACTATGGTTGTCATGATCACAACTCCCTTCCCACATTTTAATACCTTCTTGATTGCCGGGTGTTGTTTCCCTTAATAGATTCCCCTATGGCTAACAACAAAGGACATCACAATCATTTAAAGTGGTCATAAGTGAATGTCTATGATAGAATCTTCCCAATAATACAGATCTAAAAGGACATTAACAATCTAGGAGAAACACACAAATAAAAAACAAAATAGGTAGGACGCTAAATGTTCACCTATGAAGCTCAATAATACATTATCAAAGTCTGTTGAAATTAGTTTTTAAATAAACTTTTCTATAAATAATCAAAGTTTATGTACTTGGATATAAATTCAAACTTTCTTTTACAATTACCAAGATTTACTATCAATTCTCCAAGATTTGTTTATATTTTTATTTAAGGTTCTATAAACTGATTTATGAATGCAAATGTCTGCGCAATTGAGCCTAATAAGGTTTTCAAATTTATCTCGTCCTACATTTAAATTCTTGCATATCCTACAAATAATTGCAACAAAATTCAAATAAATTGAATCAAACATCCATTTTCCTTGCCTTTACTTAGATTATGGTGTGTTTTCGACAAAGCAAATCCTTAAACACCATTTGCAAGAGGAATGGAAATCTCCTGCTTCTTTATTAAAAAAAGAAAAACAAGCTCATTTTAACATCCTTTGACAGCAGAGTCTTTAAATCCCTACCCATGTTTGCAAATATGTAGAACCGAAAATCATCACATTATCAAAATGACAGAACGTAGTTTATGTCTGCAGCAATTGTTGAAATACAAAACCCTCATTTTATTTTCAATCCGCAAAAAGAGAGGAAACAAGGAAGAAATTTGAAAGTTCCAAGCCCCTCATGTGATTTGATACCTTGAAACGTTTGGAGAAGAGGAAAACCTGAAATGGTCTTTAAATGAAAGCCGGGGTTTCCAAAAAGGGAATATTCAATGAAAATAAATAAGAAAGCCCTAAATTTAAAAGTTTCAAGGCCCTCGTGTTATTATATACCCCAAAAAATGGTATAAGGAAGGATGGTGAAAGAAGAAGAAAAAAATCAACCTGAAAGGCCAAGGGCATTGCTATCGGCCTCCATGAAGCTGCAGATCCTCTCCATGACCTCTCTGCCCTTAAGGCTATTCTGCAGAAACTTTTCAGCGCAGCGCTGCTCGACTTTCTCGGCAACGGAGGCCAAGGCAGAGAGCGGAGCGCAGCGGATGCTGGTCTCCTGCGTAGAGAGAGTCCATAGAGGATTGACAGGATGGGGGACGAGCCACGACTTCTCCTCCACCTCCACAAAGTCCTTGAGCGTGATGTTTTTGGAAACGAGGGCCATGGTTCGAGTCTTGGCGTCCACAACAGAGGTCTCAACGCAGTGACAGACGTTTTGGCCGAGGAGGCGCTGCAGCCACCACGGACCCGGCGTGTTCACCGTTATTATGCGCTTGCTGTGCAGCTGTCCGTTGGTGGCGTCAAGGGTTCGACTCACCGTGTCCACCTCTACGATGTGCGATAGCGTCGATCTGTTGGCAGGGTCCCCAAATTTCCTCCAGCTTGCCGCGCTTACGCGCTCCCAGGGGTGCCTGTACACATGCTCCTGCGTGTATACCTTCACCATTTCTCCAAATAACACCTTACCGATTGCCTTTAGCGATTCAGTTATCAAAAGTGCCAACAAATCTGCACCGTCTTACCGATTCTCTTAGGGCTTGAATGCATAATGCCGTATGATTTCTTCTCAGTTTTCAAAGTCGCGCCGTGTTATAAATGGGGGAATCCATTTGAAGAAATCCGGTATGCCGAAGACCATAACTGGCCAACCCCGTCTCAATAGCCCTTCGAGAGAATGAAGGCTTCTGGTCTCTTTGCCTTACGTAAAAGGACCTTGAACCTTTTCCCCTGAATGCCTTGTATTTTAGGATTTTTTCCTACTTGTATATTTCTTGTTTTTAGATTTATTATTATTATTATTTTTATTTGTAACTTATTTTATATGGATTAAGGCTTAATTTTTATATTATTATTTGTATTATGTTAAATTAGATTTGTAGTCCCCTTGTTAATGGGGTTCTAAGGGTTCGTCCTGCGGGGGCCTCAAAGGAGGGAGTGGTTTGGACGGCGCTTGAGGAAGGATGGGTGAAAGTGAACTTCAACGTGGCTACAAGAGGTAATCCAGGTGAGAGTGGGGCGAGCTGTGTGATCAAAGATCACAATGGGGAGAGAATTATGGAGAAATCAACATATTTGGGAATCGATACAAACAATGAGGCAAAGTTTTGGGTGGCTTTGATTGGTCTCGAATGTGCTAAACAAAAAAAAAAATTATGAAAAAATCACCTAGAGGGGGACTCTTTGATCACAGTTAATGCAATCATGTTGGGATGGCTCCTAATTGGAAACTTAGGAGATGGCTATCTCCTATCACTCCAATCCTTGGTGAATTGGATGCCTACAAGGTAACACACATATATCGGGAAGGCAATGTGGATGTCGATGAGTTGGCAAAAAGGGCTCATTGGTCGAGTGGGGTTAACCTCTCATTATAGTTGGCGGCAAGTTCTAGTTGGTTCGAAGTGTGTGGAGGTGACGTCAATTTGACGGGGTGTACCATGAACGTCGTGTGAATATTGGCTACAAGGCAGGCTAGGTCTCATTAAACAAAGTGTTTTCTTGGCCTTTAGCCATGCATTCCTTTGGTTCTGCAAGCAAGCTATGGTCATGTTGGGCGGTATGGACACTCCAATCAAGCTAGAGAGCTTAGCGTGGTAGATGTCCTTTATGGGGGAGGTTACAAAGAAGAGGTTGGGCATTGTATTTAAAACCAAGCATGGGTTGATTCTGCATGCCCTCAAGATGGTGCTCGACGAGGAATTCCTCTGAATGTTTCATAGGCACAAGGCGAATTCGGATATCTCTGTGATGTTCTTGACGTCGGTTTTGGAGGTGGGGGAGATAAAGGAAATGGTTCAACTACTCTATAAGAAGCTAGTTTGGGGCAATTTTTTTCTGCCCTTGATGATATGTTGGAGAATTATGAGGTTGGTTGGGGTGTGTCATTTCCAAACGATTACTATATGCTTTGTCGGCATGGGAATCACCCTGAGAGATACTCGTTGATCTTCACAAATGATCTAGCTTCCTTGCCCAGGTTTTGAGTGGCGGCGAAGAAAAGCATTTAATTTTTGAAGCAAATTCTGAGTCTAGTGCCAAATGAGGGTGCAGGGTGGTTGCAAGCGTACATCACGACAGAAGGCTTGGTAGATGTTGATGGATGGCTAACTAGGGGAGGGCGTCAATAATGGAAAGGTTGGTGTAGTGGAACGACGCGGGGGTAAGCAATGGTGTCATCCCTGAACATGGGTAATTTGACCACTCTAATATAATGGATGATAGGGTTTGCTATTGTTGTTATGTGACATTTTCCCCAAGAAGGAAAAATTATGAAAAAACCCTTTAAAATTAAAGGGAGAATAAAGGATATTATGATCCTTTGATTAAATGAGATATTAATAAAGCATATGTGTAAAATCTCTCTTAAGGAGGTGGAAACATAATTATTTATTGAAATAAGTATTAAATGGAAATCTCGTGAAAGGGTGTGATGGTTTGGAAAACCACCCCTTAAAGTTTATATAAAGCATTTATGTGAGACTTGGAAAAAAAAAAGAGGAAAAAATATTCAAGAAGAATATAAAAGAGGAAAATCAAGTGGAGCACATTGCGGGAATAGGGTTTCAGGTTAGCAGGTTGTGAGTAGAACGGAGAAGGGGCACTCCTATAGTGGGTGTCCAACCTGGGGTACAAGTGTGTGCACTCAGGACGGTCCTGGCCAGGGCATGGTTTTGTGGCATGAGTGTTGAGCATTGTTCCAGTGGAACCAACACTCATGTAGAGCAGCAAAGTCTGCTTTCCTCCCAGACTGCTCACAGATGGAAGAGGTTGAACCAGGGACGATTCCAGCAATAGTTGGGGATTTCTTCTACACATTTCCAAAGATAAGTATTAAAGCTTAATAAATTGTATGAGCAATAAAGTGTTTAAATATTTGAGTTTATTGAATTAATAATTTATTGATGGCATGCTTGAATGTATTGAATGAAATTATTGATCAATTTATTTAATTTCAAAGTCTTTACTTGAACTATAAATATTATATTAAAATTTGTGCATAAAAGTTTTGGGATTAATCTATGCAAACAATTTAAATCATTGCATTTTTATATTTGGGAATTAGTTTCATTTCATTTGGTATCAGAGCCTGTATAGATCCTAATAGTAATATTATTTTGTTACATTTATGTTTTACAATATATATATATATATATATTTAAATATAATAATAATTTAAATTAATTTATACATCAATTGAAATTCATGACTATTTATTATTCTCAAAGTTTAAATAGAAAAATGGAATAACTAATGGAGATAAATCAATTTTAGGGTTCCCATAAAATATCCACCTTTCACTAAATGGTTAAAAAAAACTTTCCCCCTTTTGATTATTCGATTCATAAATTGATTCTCACTGGAAATCAATTTAAATTTAACATTTACCAAATAGACAGAGTAAAATTATTTTAACTCCTTCAACAAACTAATTACAAACAAAAAATTAGTAGATTAAATTTACTTTGAAATTCCGCAGTAGAAAGTTAGATCCACTTTAAATTTATTTTAAAAATCATTTTTGAAGTTCTCCTTCCCTCTGAAATCTATGAACATTCGGTGGAAGTTGTAATTTTTTTTTGCTTGCAATAAATGACACATTTTAACGGTTTTCCCAGTTGACTGTGCATTTGAATTACGATAGTGGTAGATTAATGCTTCCTCTAAGAAGCCTGCACTTAAAGTGTGATATTGGCTTGTATTCTTAGGAGAAGTATTTGCATAACTCTTTTGTCCCACAACGGCATGACTTGGTTGATTGGACGTAGGAACTTCCTGTAAGGAAAGATAATGGTTGTTCTCTATTCTATGCTCATGTACTATTCTAGAAGGGTGAGGAAACAACAATGATGCTGTAGCAATGTGTCTTAAATTTCGGTAGATATTTTGGAAAATTCGTGAGCAATATTGGGAAAGGATGCCATTTTGCCTCTCTGAAAAGATAAGAAAATTGTGAGATGGGCACTAAAAGTTAGTTATTTCCAATGGGATAATGATACAGAATAAAATAATTGACTTCAATAATAGATCTCCCTATCAATATTATTCACAACCTTTATAATGCGGACAATTTGATACAAGGAAGAAAACTGTTATTATAAGAATAATCAATCCTAAATAGAGCTTTCCCCTTATATAGATACAACCAACTCACACAGTGTACTCGGTAGTAGATGAAATCATCCACAGACCCTGAGGAATGAAAAATAAAAAGTTTTGAGTTGTGTAACTAGTAAAAGAAGAAGACGAAATCTGCATTCTTTTGAATTGCCTAATCTGCAACGATATTACAAACAATTGCAGGCATATTTGTAGCCCCAACGTATTATATTAACTCTTAAATAAAATGAATTCAAATGTCAAATATTTTTATGATGGATAACCATAGAGACTAAGTTCTAAAAAGGTAAGAAACTAAAAAAAGACCATAAATAAACCAACTGCCTTGTCTTCCAAGTCCATCCCGTAGATCACTTGAGTGAGCCTCTAAAAGACTTAAACCTGCTCCAAGTTTAAACTGTGTCCCTGGACAAATACCTTCCCCGTGTAATTTTCCATTCACATTAATTATTGTCGTAGATCCATCCTAATGTAGAAGCATTTAGGTCCACAGCCAATCTATAACACCAACTAGCTTGAAATAATGCCCTTAGCTCTTGGCAACAAACTTTTCCAAAAGACATGATCAATTGGTGTATTACTATACCACAAAAGGATTGCATAAAGCATCTATAACTCCAACTTTTTGAAGCCCTGTCTTGACTGCCAAATCTTGTGGCAAATTAGCCAACCCAGAAGTCTGTATTTCAAAGAAACTTGTGATATCCAAATAACTCACCCCTTTGCTAGTGCACATCAAGAAGCTTGTCAAGCAAGGTCAAAAAAGCACCTTACTGTACCACAAAGATCATGTCACATAATTATGTAAAAAACGCCTTTGCATTAGTCCATTTCATTTATCCAAATCAGTCTTGTCCCTTGCAGCTTCGTTTTAAAAAACACAAACTCCATAAATCCTTGTATGAAGGTCTTGACAGACTGGCACATCCGTTGCATTTTACTTTTCGGTTTGGTTTTAAGTGATTGTAATTTGCTATTGTCTTAGTTAATAGCTAAAAGTAGGCAGTATTGTCTTCTTGTTTGGTATTGTACTCAACCCATTGTCTTATTAAGTGAAATACGAGTAATATAATGTATTCTTATATATGATGATAGGATGTGATGCTTAGTTTATAATAAGAACATCAGATAAATATATTTCTTGGTTGAATGAATTGGAAAGCTCATTGTTGTGAGACCACAATAGGTTGGACTTGCATCAAAATTTGATGCCATGTTATTTTGACATTTTAAATATCAAATTTGAAACAACTTAATGAAGTTGCCATAATAATGGTTATGTGAGTGTGCTTGGTATGATTCTTGAACTTGTTCATTTCCTCAAACAAGTAGCATACCTACCTAGTCAATTATAATCTTGTATATTGATAAGTATTTTGGATGAAAAAGTTGTATAACTTGATTTCGTATTTGAAACTTTAAAACTTTTATTTTATGCATATTTGTCCAACAGTCAGAGTACTTAAAATTTTGATCCTTTTTTTTGTGGCCCTAACCACATGCCATTTTTTTTTTATTTTTTATTTTTTAAAATTTAGCATCAACCACAATAGTTAATAATGGTTTTGATAAACCATATGGATTATGTAGATCATGAGGTCTCTAGAAGAAACAAGGTTCCAACTTATTATCTTGCTTATGTACAAATTTACCCCATCTTGGTAATGATGAAAATGATTTATTTATTTCTTTGGATTGATATTAAATGCATATTCTTTGGCACTTGCATTATGACAATTCGATCATATTCCCCTTGAGAGTAATTTTGATACATATGTTGTCAAAAGCTTAAATGATTGAAATTCTCAAAGTAGGTTATGTTACAACAATTCAAAGTATGATATGGAGAGTGTCATAATTTCAAAAAATTGAACTTATCCTTTACTTCCTTAAAAGAATGACCTTGATGATTCACTCATGTAAGTCTAATAGTTTAATAATTCATGAAGCTCTAGACTAATTAATACATCACAACATTTCAAACACTTCAAAAGTATTGAATTCAAATTTGTTCATATTTTGAGTCTTTGAAGTTGTCTTTGAAATAGTATTTGTAATGGTGAGATTTATATACCTATACTAATTTTTATTTGGTTAAGAATGCATTTGAGAAAGTGATTTTACTATGCCTATTATTTCTATCAAAAAAAGAAAAAAGAAAAAAAAGTGACACCTATATTTTATCACTTAAGTCTAATATAGTTTACATTGTGGGCCCATAACCCATAGGTCCTTAGATTCATGTTTTAAATATGGAGAAACAATAATATGTTTAGAATAAATTGTTGAGAATAACATATTTATAGGATATAAAATCATAGGTGAGTTTTTCTCTACATCTTGAACCTTGAAAATATTTTGTTGTTTAAATACATTGGTTGGAATGGAATAATGTTTTATGATTAAACATGGGGACATGTTGAAGTTTTACAGGGGGAGAGATAACCCTAATTTATTTTTATTGAATAGATATTTGTTCCTAAATTAAAATAAAATAAAAATAGAGTAATGAAGAATATTTAAGAAAACTCTTTTAAAAGAGAGATTCATGATTATAAGAGACAACCTTTGTAAAAAGGGATAATTACTAAGCCACCTTATTATGCTAGGGCACACTATATATGTTAGACATATTTCTTGGCCTCAAATAAACCATGATATATGGTTTGGGTGATTGCTTATGATTGGTTTCAGATATGCAATAAAATACTATATAGGGAATAAATAAATCAAAGATAGAGATTGTCGAACAAGCATGTGATTTTTTCATATATAGGGGTATAATTTATATATTTTATAGGAGAAATTTATGAATAAATTCCCATAAAAAACCTTAACAAGTTAGAATTCATTTATAGAGATCTCAAGCCTAATCATATTTTGGTAGATAATAGTATCCTATTCATATTGACAAATATTGGATTGCTTTGTGGATAAAACATGAGAAGTGTGACAAAAGGATTTTGTATGATTTATTGGGATCACTAATATAGAGATTTATTGTGATGAACCTCCTTACATGAAGGAAAACATAATGGAAGAAATTATTGAATGAATTTTGTTGCTTTCTTTAAACAACATTGCCTCTATTCATTATTTGGAGGTCCCAATGGCCTTGTCGAGTCTCATATCATAGGACATGAGTCTATGCAAATCATCTCTATTCTAGTCAAATTATCATTTTTAACCAATATTTTCTCTTGTGTTAACAGTGAAGGAAATATTAGACCTAATGTTTTTCTATGAAAGTACTCAATATATGATAATAGTTTAATATCATTGTTAAGATACCTAGAAATATTACCATGCTTTATTTTATTGTACCTTGTTATTGGACTTGATCAACCCAATAACTTTGTGCATATATTGAAAGATATGAATTTTTTTTAGGGATACTTTTTACTTGTTTTCCATTCAATTATACTTGACATATAGGAAAAGAGGATACTCATGTAGTCCGGAATGCATGATTATCATCTTAGAATATATTTTAAGTATATCAATTATATAGTTCATGAATGAGTGACTACATAGTATGGGATATGTATGTCGTTTCACTAGATATATGTTATGTCAACACATGATTTAATAATTTTATAGATTTAATGTTGAAGTTACATATATAAGATTTAAAATATCTATATTAAAGAAAATTGGTAACATGAGAGAAAATTGATAAGGGTGAAATATATGTGAGTAAACACATAGACTACCATTAGTTTCTTTGATTGTAAAATCCTAATATTTATGTTTGTACACATCTTGTCTTTGGAAAAAAGAAAAAAAAATGCTTTCTTGTAATTACTTAACTTAAAATACAATTAAAAAAAAGGGAGATATCTATGAATTAAGAGAAGAAAAGGATATAGATGAAGTAAATATATATACAATATTATGAAGAATAGTTATATTCAATATCAATTTCTTCAGTTATTGATTATGTCTTTGTTGAGTTGTGATGTAGATGCTTCACATGTGCTACTGAGGACAACAACTAATTTATAAGGGGAGAATTGTTATGTGACTTTTTCCCCAAGAAGGAAAAATTATGAAAAAATCCTTTAAAATTAAAGGGAGAATAAAGGATATTATGATCCTTTGATTAAATGAGATATTAATAAAGCATTTGTGTAAAATCTCTCTTAAGGAGGTGGAAACATAATTATTTATTGAAATAATTATTAAATGGAAATCTCGTGAAAGGGTGTGATGGTTTGGAAAACCACCCCTTAAAGTTTATATAAAGCATTTATGTGAGACTTGGAAAAAAAAAAAGAGGAAAAAATATTCAAGAAGAATATAAAAGAGGAAAATCAAGTGGAGCACATTGCGGGAATAGGGTTTCAGGTTAGCAGCGGGAATAGGGTTTCAGGTTAGCAAGCTGTGAGTAGAACGGAGAAGGGGCACTCCTACAGTGGGTGTCCAACCTAGGGTACAAGTGTGTGCACTCAAGACGGTCCTGGCTAGGACATGGTTTTGTGGCATGAGTGTTGAGCATTATTCTAGTGGAACCAACACTCATGTAGAGCAGCAAAGTCTGCTTTCCTCCCAGACTGCTCACAGATGGAAGAGGTTGAACTAGGGACCATTCCAGCAATAGTTGGGGATTTCTTCTACACATTTCCAAAGATAAGTATTAAAGCTTAATAAATTGTATGAGCAATAAAGTGTTTAAATATTTGAGTTTATTGAATTAATAATTTATTGATGGCATGCTTGAATGTATTGAGTGAAATTATTGATCAATTTATTTAATTTCAAAGTCTTTACTTGAACTATAAATATTATATTAAAATTTGTGCATAAAAGTTTTGGGATTAATCTGTGCAAACAATTTAAATCATTGCATTTTTATATTTGGGAATTAGTTTCATTTCAATTGTCATGGTGTCTTAGTTTAGGGTTAATCTATACCGGTAGTTAGTTGTAGCTCCATTTTTGTTTCTACAGAGCTTGCTCTAGTTTTTGAGGCCTGTTTATATGCCTCCTCTAGCTTGTAATGTTAATTTTTTTCTGAACTTTTAATATATGGTTTCAGCCACCTTACAGTTGTTTTTGGATTGATAAAAAAAAGATTTGTAGTTGCATAAATTAGCATATATTTATTTTTATAAAAAAATATGTAATAAACATTAAAAGATATCATTATGAGGACACATATTTCTACTATATTTTTATTAAGAATATTGAATTATCTTTATCTTAAATAAAATATTATTTTAAGTTAGTATTGGCATAGTGTGATGGTTTAAATGTGGTGTTGTTGTTCTTTCCACTAAGGTTTAAATATTGTTGAGGTGTTATTGTTGAGTGTTTATTTTGGGGACAAGGTCCCCCATTTGTGACATCATCGGTTCATAGCTCCGAGACAAAAGCATTTACCCCTTAAAAAAAATCTTATTATCTAAATTCCATCTTGCTTTCAAAATTTTAAAAAAAGAAAAGAATTTTTGAAAACCAAATGGAATTTTATCTTTATCTTATATTTTAAAAACCCTTTCTTTTTTCTTTTTGTTTGAAGGAAAAAAAATCAGTTTTCATCAATGCAAGAATCTCTACATCTATTAATAAATCAATGTCATCAATGGTAGAGACAAGTGGGTACATTTATCCCATTACTCCCTTCCCGGATAGAAACAAGAGATTATGTTCCTAGCTCCACTTGACCACCCAAGAGAGGCAAGGAGTTAGTATCCGACCTATTCCCTTCTCCTTCCATCTGAACCAATGGATTCAGGCTATGGCAGCAAATGTCATTTATCAAATTCCAAGTCCCGTGTGGAATGGTTGATTCAAAGCCTTATCTCTCCACCCACACTCCACCCCTATTATTACTCATTTGGACCTAGTGGCCCCCTTTCCATAGTTATAGGGCCCAACTAGATTCACCATAAATGCATAAATGTCTTCTACTCAATCATTTGGCCCTGCCCTACCCCTAGGCCTCCGCTACCTTTATAGTTGTGGTCGTGGGCCAGAGGAGGAAGAGGAACCACTTTCAACCCTAAGGAGAAAAATTAATATCATTTTTCTTTTTATTTGTCGCTTTTTGATTTTATATACATGGACTATCAAATCTCATGGTGTAAGTGAGAAATGTCTCTCAACATAACTAGTATACATATATTAAATATTAATATATATAAAATACGCCAAGAGTCATCATTATCGAGGCACCTATTGCACTAAGAAAAAATGATGAAAATAGGCGCCTCGAGAAGGATAACTCTGGGCATATTTTATATATATTAAAATTTAATATATGTATGCTAATAGTAGTTGCAACACATGTAAGAGATTAATATAATAATATAATATTATAATAATGTTGTGACCGATGGATTAGTACGAGTTAACCACACTTGATCCATGAGGAATCAAAGTGTGATTTGGCCACTAAATCTCAGTCCCAATAAAATCATTCAATGTAAATCGACGTGGAAGCAATTAAAACTTAACATGTTAAACTACACAAAAATTGAAATACCTACTCTAATCCATTAAAACTTATTCTATTAGGGGATTCGTGTTGTGTTGATGTGAAACAATGACCCTTTCCCAATCTCGTGAGTAAATGAGCTCATTTTGATCGATTCTATTGAAGAGAATCGACGAAACTAATGAAAGATGTGTATGAAAACATGGTTTATGCTAAATTGAACATGATGCAAGCTAAATTAACATGATTTTATGCTATAAATGATCTAAATATGCAAAAGCTAAGCTAATCTAAGTGGATTCTAAGCTAAAAGATTCAAACCCTAATTTATAAACAAGTTAAATGGACGCATGGAAGCCATTAATGGAAACTTAAAGCTAATATGCAACTAAAAATGAACTAAAATATGCCAAATGTGAATAAAGTATGAGTGTGAGTGTGAGTGATTTCAACATCATAAGTTTGCTCTGAAAGATGGATCCATTTGTCTCCAAATAGTGACCTATTTATAGGAAACCAAATGAGAAATGGAGGTTGAGATTGAAAAAGCTAATCAACGGTCAAGGATGGAGGTGATGGGAGGCATGGATCATGGATTCTCATCAACGAGTGAGAATGCAAGATGAGATTTAATAAAGGGTTCTCATTCCTTCCAAACAAACACACTTTTGACTTGTTTAAGAGGTCAAAAATTAACTTGCTCAAGAGGTTTGAAGTTTAGCTTGCTCAAGAAGCCAAGTGAGAATATTCCCTTTTTCAAATGATTGGAGGAGAAAGAATATTCTTTAGAATATTCATATGGGTGAGAAAAAAGGTTATTTAGTTAATTAAAACTAAATTAAAATTGTGCAAAGGAGGAATATTCTTTTGGAATATTCCTTTGCAAGTGGGAGGAATTGAATTAATTAGATAATTGTTAATTAAACAAGGTTTAATCATACAATTAGGGGATTAGAAGAATTAAAGTGATATTAAATTAAATGATTTAATGAATGAGAAAAGGTGAAATGACATTTAATTAAATAACTTAGGGTTATTTAATTAAATAAGAAAACTTAGGGAATTAAATTAAATAGTTTGATTTATTTAATTTAATGAGATAAAATATTAGCGTGAAAGGGGGTGAATTAACTTGATTAAATCGATTAGGTTAATGGAAGAAGATGATGCAATTAATTAAATAGCTAGGCAATTTAATTAATTAAGCGAAAAGAGGATTGGTTTGAGGATGAAACAATGCTAGTATACCCGATTCGAGTGTATGATATCATTCAAGACATTTTTAGTGTCTAGATTTTGCCTCTCTTTGAAGCAAGGTACCTACTACTTCGGTTCAAAAACTGATGATCTTTAGATTAAAAACCTGCTGATTAAATCAAAAAAATAAAAAAAATCTAATTTTTTAGATGCCCCAACGGAAGGATTAAGCTGATTCCTTGCCCCCTTGAGAAATTGGGAAAAAAATTTGAATTTTGGGTTGATTTCTCGACAAAGATGAAAAGCTGCCCTAGGGGTCCATAAAGGCTCCAAAATGCAAAAAATATGTCAAAAATGCAAAAAAAAAGGATGCAAAATAAGGTTCTAATTGGAAAAATTGGTGAAACTAATGATAAACCCTAGCTTGGAGGTTAAATTAGGGGAAAAAAAACCCTAATTTTGATGCATAAATAAGCCAAGAAGGGTCACTTTCAATTCATTTGTTCATTCACACCTTAAGGTATTCTTGTTGTTTTGAGCCCTAACCCTCTAATGAAATGGCATGACAAGAGCTCCCACAACACATTTTCGATTGAGTTTGAGACTACTAGAAGCTTCCAGGCACAAGACCACTAGTATGTGATTGAAAACTTGATATAACACATAGACATGATGCATCAAGGTATTGATAACCAGGGCAGTGTTGTATCTAGTGTAATGGACTCTGAATTTGCAAACAAATAGGATAGTTCTTGTTCACACCTTGACATACAAAACCTCATTGGAATGCAAGTTAGAAGCTTATAATATATTGGACCAAAGCATACTCAATAGTCAACAACATACTCCAAACAACTTCCCTACACACAACTAAGCAAGTATGCGCCAAGATTTTTTTACAAGAGTATCCACAAGCATAGTAGACAAAAGATAATGATTGATGCCCCATTCCTTTCTTTCTAAATCATTTTGATAGACATCATCGAGAGGTCCTCTGAATGGGTTATCAAGATAAATAATAAGAAAAGATCAAAGACAAACAGTCAGTGTTATCTATATCTCTTGCCAGTTTAACTTAGCTAAGGTGATGTATGATACTGATGTCCATCACAGGAAGGATACATCCTAGGACATGTTGATCAGATGGTTGTTTGATGTTAGGATGATGATGAGATTTTTGATAAGCCATTGATATAAACTCCACTAATGCATTTACCTATGATTTAGAATTTAGAATTTGGCAATTAGGTTCTCACTTTATGACTTGCTATACTTGCTTTCTATTTCCAGTTTATTATGGGTGAAGGTTTATTGCCGGTGAAAGCGAGATGGGATGGGTGGTTTTGGAGTTTTTTTGGAATATTTCAATGTTTTTGGTATTTTGAAAATGTTTTGAGGTTGTTTTTGGTCTTTTTGAAAGTTTATGTGAATGTTTTGGTTTTTAGTTATTTGAGGCTATTTAGGGTTTTCTCCAATATTTTTGAGGTTGTTTAGGGTTTTTTGAATGTTTTCAAATGTTTTTGGATTTTCTAATTTTTTGATGTTATGGGATTTTTCAAGTTTTGATCAAGAACCTAACCTGAAAGACCTATCCTAGGGGCCTCGGGGGTTGATCAAATATTAGCCTTGCCTACGTTATACACGCATAGACCACATAGTTCGACTGACTTGACTTATTGACAATGAGATATTAACAGTTGATGGAAATGTCAATTTATTATGACAGACTCCTAAAGGATTGACCTAGGGTGTCTCGAGGGCACATCAATGATGGCCTTGCCTACGTTCAAGCTCAGAGACAATTTAGTTCGATAAGGGTACCGTTTTTGGATTTTCAATGTTTTATGGATGTTTTGGATTTTGACTTTACAATTTTTGAATGTTTTTGGATTTTAGTTGTACAAGATTTTACAAATATTTTTGGATTTTCTGATGAATGTTTTATGAATGTTTTTAGGATTTTTTATTGCAATTTTACGAATGTTTTTGGGTTTTTTAATGAGATTTTCGATGACCTTATGATATACAAGAACTTGATATGATTCATAATGAAGTGCCCCCAGCGTGACACAGTAGACTACCTCGATATAAGTAGGACAAACTGACCTTTGGAATATGCCAAGTAGTACTAAAGGGAATATGATACTTCATAATATCAAGCTATGATAGAGACGTGGATGTGTGATGGAATAAATAGGGTAAATGTTGTGATGAATGGATGGTGATGCAAAGAATGATAGGATAAAGAGCCAAAGAATAGATGGAGGTGCTTTATTTACACGACGTGCCTGTTTGCCAAGTTTTCACCAAGGTACTTGCCCAAAGTGCCACTAAAGTGGTTTTCACTAGAGGATGATTTTTTCTTTACTATTTTCAATCCTTTTTCTCTCTCTTTTTTTTGGATTTTGATCATTTTTTATTTTTTTTGTATTTTCAGATTTATACCCTTCAAGACTAGGCAAAAAACTTTTTGAGATGCAAGCTGTTAATTGGCTCCTGCAAGGGTTCTCCTTTAGTGTTGACAATTGGTATGCTCCTAATCCATAGCTAGTTGTGATGTCAAAGGGACCCAACTAGTTAGGCTCAAAATTTCCTTTATTGTCCTAATCTGGTAGATTCTTCTAATTCTATTTTAGGACTAGATCCTCTACTTTGAAAGACTAACATTTGATCTTCTTGTTATAGCTTCGTTTCAAATAGTTTTGATATACTTGCAAGTGATTAAGGGCATCGAGACAATGCCCGTCCAGGAATTCTAGCTCATTCAATTGAGATATTTTGTATTCTTCATCAATGATCAGGTTTTGTACTGACACTCGTAATGAGGGGAGCTCAACCTCATTAGGCAGAATGGCTTCTGATCCATAGACCAAGGAGAAATGGGTTGCACCTGTTGGTGTGCGGATACTGACCTTCGATAGGTCCAAAGAGCAGGATTCAACTGTAGATGCCAATCACGGCCAATTTCATTGACCGTTTTCTTTAGGATTTTTATAATGGTCTTGTTTGTAGCCTTAGCTTGACCATTACCCTAGGGATAGTACAGGGTAGAGAATCAGTGTTTGATGTTGTATCTTTGACATAGCTCTTTCACATCTTGATTCTTAGAGGGTGTTTTGTTGTCTGAGATAAGGGGTTGTGGAACACCATAACAATAGATTAGGTAATTAAGGATAAACTTGGCAATTTGTTTCCTCATTATATAGGTCATATGAATAGCTTCGACCCACTTGGTGAAGTACTCAATGGTAGTTATGATAAACTTGTGGCCATTGGATGAGGTTGGGGTGATTTTTCCTATGAGGTCAAGCCCCCACTATGAGAAAGGCCAAGGTGTGATCATTGGTTGCAATTCCTGAGTTGGGGCATGGATAAGATCTCCATGTTGTTGACACTAGACACATTTCTGCACATACTGATGAGCTTCTCTTTCCATGGTTGGCCAATAGTACCCCATCGTCAACAGTTTCTTAGCTAAAGTCATACCGCTAGAATAGGACCCACATATGCCATCGTGTACTTACATTAAAGTAGTTAAGGCTTCCTCTTGGTTAAGGCATCATAGTAATGTCCCTTTGATGCTTCGATGGTAAAGGTATCACCTAGGATCATGAATTGGGATGCCTTTTTAACAAAGGTCCTTTTAATATTGGAGGTGATATCAAATGGGAGGGTTCCTCTGCTTAGGTAGATAAATATGTCATGATACCATGGGGATCTAGGACCAACAATGACACACATGAATTCAGATTCAAGGATTTTGAAAGTTGGTACGAGAAGTTGTTCTACCAAGAATTCGCATTAGAGGACGTTATTCAACATATCTAATAGTGATTTGATTGTTTCCATGGTGTCTGCTACTCTATTATTTATGGGAGGAATCTACTCAAAAGTTATGTCAATGAAAAGGTCTTTGAGATTCTCTACCATCTTCTTGTAAGGAGTAAGCTTGTCATCCTTAGTTTGATAATCATCATTGACTTGGTTGAGAATGTGACCGATGGATTAGTATGGGTCAACCACACTCGATCCATGAGGAATTGAAGTGCGATTTAGCCACTAAACCTCAGTCCCAATAAAATCATTCAATGTAAATCAAAGTGGAATCCATTAAAAATTAACATGTTAAACTACAAAAGCTTTTGAAATACCTACTCTAATCCATTGAAACTTATTCTATTGGGGGATTGGTGTCGTGTTGATGTGAAACAACAACCTTTTCCCAATCTCATGGGTAAATGAGCTCGTTTCGATTGATTCTATTGAAGAGAATCGACGAAACTAATGAAAGATGTATATGAAAACATGGTTTATGCTAAATTTAACATGATGCAAGCTAAATTAACATGATTTTATGCTAAAAATGATCTAAATATGCAAAAGCTAAGCTAATCTAAGTGGATTATAAGCTAAAATATTTAAACCCTAATTTATAAACAAGCTAAATGGATGCATGGAAGCCATTAATGGAAACTTAAAGCTAATATGCAACTAAAAATGAACTAAAATATGCTAAATGTGAATAAAGTATGAGTATGGGTGTGAGTGATTTCAATAGCATAAGTTTGCTCTGAAAGATGGATCGATTTGTCTCCAAATAGTGACCTGTTTATAGGAAAGCAAATGAGAAATGGAGGGTTGAGATTAGAAAAGCTAATCAATAGTCAAGGATGGAGGAGATGGGAGGCATGGATCAAATCTTCATGTTGTTGACACTTGACACATTTCTGCACATACTGGCGAGCTTCTCTTTCCATGGTTGGCCAGTAGTACCCCGTCCTCAAAAGTTTCTTAGCTAAAGACATACCGCTAGAATGGGACCCACATATGCCATCGTGTACTTCTGTTAAAGCAGTTAAGGCTTCCTCTTGATTAAGACATCATAGTAATGTCCCTTTGATGCTTCAGTGGTAAAGGGTATCACCTAGGATCACAAATCGAGATGCCTTTTTAACAAAGGTCCTTTTAAGATTGGAGATGATATCAGATTGGAGGGTTCCTCTGCTTAGGTAGATAAGTATGTCATGATAGCATGGGGATCTAGGACCAAAAATGACACACACAAATTCAAATTCAGGGATTTTAAAAGTTGGTATGACAAGTTGTTCTACCAAGAATTCACATTCGAGGACGTTGTTCGACATATCTAACAGTGATTTGATTGTTGCCATTGCGTTTGTTGCTTTGTTATTTATGTGAGGAATCTGCTCAAAAGTTATGTCAATGAAAAGGTCTTTGAGATTCTCTACCATCATCTTGTAAGGAGTAAGCTTGTGATCCTTAGTTTGATAGTCATCATTGAATTGGTTGATAACTAGTTGTGAGTCTCCATAGACTTTCATCTCTTGTATTTGCCATTGAATTGCTATCCTTAAACCTGTGATTAAGGTTTCGTACTCAACAATGTTGTTAGTGCATGGAAATGATAGCCTATATGACTTTGGAATGCAATCACATTGAGGGGTGATGAAAAGAATACTTGCTCCAGATCCATGTTGGGTAAATGATCCATCAAAGTACATCTTCCACTGATCAGTGATATTTTCAAGGAACACAGATTCATCGGGGAACTCAAATATCAAGGGGTTATCTGCATAGATGGGTGCCTCTTCCAGTTGATCTGTGACCACTTGTCCTTTGATTGCCTTGCGCTCCACATACTCCATGTCAAATTCAGTTAAGATCATTACCCATTTGGCTATTCACCCAGTGAGGGTTGCTTTAGATAACAAATATTTGAGTGGGTCAATCTTTGCAATGAGCTTGATTTGATGGGACGACATGTATTGTCTAAAATTTTGTGAAGCAAAAACTGTACTGCTAGGCATGCTTTCTCAATGGGTGAATAGTTCATTTCATAGCCCACCAAGGTTCTGCTGATGTAATAGATAGCCCTTTCCTTTCTATTTTCATCATGTTGTGCCAGAAGAGCTCCTAGTGTTGTTGATGTTGTTGAGATATATAGGATCAATAGTTTATTTGGTATCGGTGGCATGAGCACTGGAGGTGTTAGTAGATAGTCTTTGATTTGCTGGAAAGCTTTATCACATTTCTCATCCCAATTGTAAATTATTCCTTTATGGAGAAGATGTAAAAAAGGGTGTATCTTGTCTGATAGTTGTGCTATGAACCTTTTGATGGACTGCAACCTTCCTTGTAATCCTCTCATCTACTTTAATGTTTATGACAGTTCCATGTCGAGGATGGCTTTTACCTTTATTGGATCAATTTCTATCCCTCTTTGCTAGATGATAAAGCCAAGAAGTTTCCTTGATGTAACCCCAAAGACACACTTTTTTGGATTCAATCGTACCTTGTACTCTTCAAGTCTGTCAAAGATGGGTCCTAAGACTCCTATGTGCTCACTTCTTTTCTTTGATTTTACCAAAATATCATCCACATAATCTTCAATTGTTTTGTGGATCATGGCATGAAAGATGAGGGTCATTGCTCTTTGATAGATTCCTCCTCCATTCTTTAACCCAAATGGCATTATGTTCTAGCAATAGGTTCCCCACAGATAATTGAATGCGGTTTTGTGTTGATCCTCCTTGGCGATCATGATCTGATTATAGCCTGAAAAACCATCCATGAGTGATAGCATTTCATGCCCAACTATTAGGTCCATAATGAGGTCGATGTTAGGAAGAGGGAAATCATCCTTCGGGCATGCCTTGTTTAAGTCTCTAAAATTAGTACAAATTTTGATGCCCCCAGTGGGTTTTGAGACTGGTACCAGGTTTGAAACCCACTTAGGATAGTCTATTGGTCGGATGAATCCAATGTCAAGAATCTTTTGTAACTAGAATCCTACCCCTAATTGAACTCTAAACCTAAGACTAATCCTAGTCCTAACCCTTACCCTAACTCTAAGCCTAATTGAACCCTAACGCTAACACTAATCCTAACCCTATTTCTATCAATTCATTTATTTTATTTCTCTATTTGGTCTTTTAATTTATTTATTTCTATCTTTGATTTAATTATTTGATCTTTTAATTAACTTATTTTTTAATCTTTGATTATTTTATTTGATTTTTTAATTTATTTATAATAAATATTTTCAAATCTTTGTGATTTATCTTTGATTTTTTTAATTTATTTCTATCAATTCATTTATTTTATTTATCTATTTGATCTTTTAATATATTTCTTATCTTTGATTTATTTATTTGATCTTTTAATTTATTTATTTCTATCTTTGATTTAATTATTTGATTTTTTAATTAACTTATTTTTTAATCTTTGATTTATTTATTTTATTTTTTAATTAATTTATAATAAATATTTTCACATTTTGTGATTTATCTTTGATTTCTTTTTCAAATCAAATCTCTTTGATTTGATTTTTTTGTTTCATCAAATCTCTTTGATTTTGATTTTTTATTTTATTTCATTAAATCTCTTTAATTTTTTTGTTGGTTCAAATGTCTTTGATTTTGATATTTTTATTTGAGCAAATCTCTTTGATTTTGATTTTTTTAATCAAATCTTTTTTTATTTTGATTTTTATATTTGATCAAATCTCTTTGCTTTTGATATTTTTGTTTAATATTTTTTTATTTGATCTATGTGATTTTGATTTATTTATTTGATCTTTTCATGATTTTTTTGTGATTTGTATGTTCAATTTGTTTGTGAGAAAATCTTCTATTTTTTATTTATTTATTCTTCATAAGATTTCACATCAAGCATGTAAGAAATGCATGACACAAGACAACCCTAATAAATTAAAAATAAATGAATTAATTGAAAATAACAATCAAAACAACAATTAAATAAAATCAATTTTTTAAAATAAATAAAATAATTCAAAGCTAATATGTCTTCACTTTTTCTCATAGATGTTAATACTCTTCATTTAAAAAATATAATGCTATATAATTACCATTCAACCTAACATAGAAACTAAACTTAAAAACATTAACATGTATATAGCACAATATCATCATTCTTCAATCACCAAGGCCATCACTGTGGTTATAATCTTACCCTCTAGCGACCATATTTAAATGCAATATATCCTTGCAGTAATACAACAAATCACTAAAACCATATTTAAATGGAGTGTATCCTTCTAGGGTACCCCTTTCATTTAATTGCATATCCTATTTCACTATGGCATCTCCATCCTATTACCATATCCAATTTTAACATATTCTACTGACTACATTTTATTTTTTACATAACATGTTCATGGAAAATAATTCATTATTATAAGAACTTTCAAAAAAAGATTTTTTATGTTGAAGGTTATGAGACTTTTAAGAATCTAAACTATATAATTATATTTAAATTTGTAAAAATGAAATCTAAATTTGCATCAAATTATTTATAGTAAATAAACCATGTCTATTGAATGATTTGACTTACATGCTTATGATCATGTCTCAAAGCCTTTACAAATCAAATATTAAATTTTATTACAAATTCATTATAATTTCTTTTAATATTTTATGATCAATAGAAAATGTCATAAACTCATTTCATGTAGTAGAGTGATCATTTATATTTAACTTATCTGGCAAGCATGCATTACAAGCTTCATGTCCCATTTCCTACTATTTTAGTAGTCGCCTAGCTAATCTGGTGATGTGTCCCAAGATCTGTTCAACAACTTTATGTTGTCAGGTATATGTATAGAAGCATTGAAAGCAAATGCATTCTGAAGGATTGAAAAATAATGTTTCTAGCAACAAGTTGACAAAGTGAAAGAGGCACAAAAAGGAAAAAATGGGATGCCTCAGAAAAAACCTCATGCCCAACAAAGAAAGAGGCATATTACAGCAATAAAAACACAGAGAAAAAACCAGAAAATGCACAAAAAAGAGGCGCCATAATAGGGTCTTTTGCCCAGCAGAGTTTTATTTACAAACAGAGGAAAAATACATATAAAATCTAGAGGTTTTGGGATGCCATGGAGAGGATTTCACCAAGCATTGAGAATATCTGAAAAATAACAAATAAAAAACAAGAAATAGAGGATGTTGAGGTGCTATATACAGAGGTTTTTCGCCTAGCCAATGAAGAGTTGAAAGAAAGGTATACAATAGAGACACATGCAAAATGTGAAACCATAGACCATACGGCCTCTTGAAAATGCTATGATTGCAGAATATAAAAAAAAATGATTGCAGCGGTTCGCCTATCCTTCCCTCTTGAGTATAGTATACAACTTAACACATGAAATATTTCATTTATAATCCTTATAGTTATATTTTAAGGGGTAGCCCTAATTTATTTTAGGGGAACCCTAGATCTAGATCTCAACACACTTTTGTATTTGCACAGTTATTTAAGAGTATCTATTAAAAGGATTTGTATTGCATCATCATCTAGGAAATCCAATACATGTTTCCTTGTTGTCTTTGATTATTTCCAAAGTGATTGAATAGGTATCCTTAAAGAGTTTAACATAAAGGAGATAATTGTCTCTATAATATATGGGTTTAACGTAAAGGAGATAATATGCTTGTCACATATAAAATCCTAACAACACAACCAAGTTTTTATGCATAATTAAGCCAAAAAATCATGAAAGATGTACAAAGATCAAACCACACATTGAAATAATATTTGCACTTATGCAGGTTATTCACAAGTCTGTGATCAATCTTGCATTTGTGAAATTGACCCACAATAATAAACAAAAACTTTATTGACTCAAGAACATTTGTCTAAGATTTACTAATTTTCTACACCTAGACAAATCTCTTTCTAACATTTGTCATAACATATCATAATCAAAATTCTAGCTAAATATCAATATTTTATTATGTAACTTCTATACATCTAATATTGTTTTATTATGACTCACTACTTCTTTTATCTAAGGTAAATTCTAAATATTGTATATTATTTAGTTATTTACCCTAACCATGATTAGATATGGTTTCCAACCGACTATGAACCCATTATAGATACATAAATTAGATTTTATTCTCCCTTTCATTTTAGCAAACCTTGATGACTCTTACACCTCCGTAAGGTTTCTCTTTAGGGATTTATTCTCTATTTTTTATTTTTCTATTTATCATATGAAATTAACTATATTGTATTCACATTTACCCTTGATTATATTTATGTGGTTTGTTTATGCGAAGAGCTAGTTGAAAACCTAATTTTCCTTTGAGAAGAAGTGCTCACCCAAATCCTCATATGGATTCTCATTTATCAAATCAAGAAATTCCATTTAAGAATAATTATAATGACTAATATGGTTTTGAGCATGATAGACATGTCGATAATCAAGATCTTTCTTCTATTACATGATTTATTTCCAAGATCTTACTAACGTTACTTCTCTTACATAGTTATATATATATTTCTTCATAATTTATTGATTTGTACTCTTTGGTACAAAAAATCTTCACGAAATTAGTATTATGATGACTTCCTCTAAATCTTTCATGGTGCATCTTCCCCCTTACACACCCATCCTTCCTCACATAGTGATCCTCCCTCTTATCATCCTAAGTAGATCCCTCCAAAGTATCTACCTATCATCTTCCCACTTCTAGTATGACCCCTACCTCTTATGTTCCTTTCTATAGTGTCATTACTACCACTCCTTTTGTTAGTGTTCCATTTACCTCTCACCCCACAAGGTCCATTCCTCATTTCATGCCTAATAATGGCATGTCCATATGCTCTATCACTATGGTTATTCCTTCAAACCATTAGTGCTATATACCTTCTTTGACATATAGCATCATTTTTCCTTTCATTAGCACTATGTATTTACCTCATATCCCTCATCATCTTTATAATCCTTCCCTTATTTCTCATGCTACTCCTAGCATCACTATCCCCACCTCCACCTTGATGCACTAAGGTTGAAGGTATATAGAGTTGAAAATAAAGTTGATTCCATGAGTAGTAATCAAGATGTTATTGCATATACTCTAGCACATCACACACCTATTGTATTCAATATTATTACATACTCATTGCCTATATATTTTGTGGCATAATTCTTTGAGTTATATGATGGAGAAGGAAACTTAAATATTCACTTACAATCCTTCAATACAACATTTCTTGATTGCACATTATGACAATATTTTGGCTTATTTGTTCCCTCACACTCTTTACAATTATGTTATACAATTATTATAACCATTGTCTCCTCACTTTTATCCATTATTTTGATCATTTAGCTATGACTTCCCTAAGCCATGTCCATGTGAACATGGGCCTTAAAACTATTGTTTTAGACTTACTTGAGTGTGTCCAAGGATGTAATGAGAATTTCAATGAATATCGTATATGATTTCAATAACTTTATGCTAAAATAAAATATAAACTTCTCAATGATGAACTTCAAATCATTTTTGTTAAAATCATATTATATCCCCATTAAGATATTGTTTATTTGAATACTCACACTTCTTTCATGGACCTTTGCACTCATGCTTGGAATGTTGAATTTAAATTACTTATTTCTAATGGTTTGAAGTATCGGTCCTTCAATACACCTTCCCCATCTTCTTATGTGTTACACCTCGATTGTATAGTTACTATTTACTATTACTGCATAGGGTAAAATGGATGTAATGTGAATTATGAAGATGAATAAAATATGCTTGTTCCTTGTTATTAATATGAATATTTTCATATTTGATGCTTGTCTCATTTAATGTTACTTCAATTGATGTTATCCTTGGTGAAATATTGCATTTATGTGAATAGAAGGTTATTCAATTGTGATGTTTATGTATATTGCATATGTTATGAATATTTGACTGCCATGGGCATGTTAGTGGATGCAAGTATGTGTTACATTCCTCCAAGCGGAGGGGAAGTATCACTCGGGAGAAGATCTTGGTCGGGTAACTAGTAAAGTAAATTATCTAAGCAAACACACACCACCTTAGATTGAGTGAACTAAGTCAGTTTGTGTGGGTTATAGGTAAGTCATCCATAGCTTGTGTGTTTGCATTAGGAGTCTTGTTTATTTCTACATACTTTTACAACTGATGTTTATCTGTTTGGGGTTTGAGATCATTCTTGTGCTATTACAATCATATGGATAGGTGGGATGTAGATGGAAGTATGTTTATATGTATGCACATGCATGTTAGGAGGATCTAACGACACATATATGCATATGCATAGATATACCACACGTACACACCTATCAATATGGTGGTAACATAAATGGATGTAAGTGAATCGGCTATGGACACACACACACACACATATATGTATGTATAGTATATATGCATATCCATATGTATATACATATCGATACAAGCATATGTTGGCAAATGGATATGCTCATATAGATGCATCAGTATGGTATACCTACACATACGTGTACATAGAGATACATACATACATACACACACACACACACACACACACACACATATATATTAGATGTATGTATATATATCAGATGTATGTTGACTGGATTACGATATATTTATTGAATATATATTAAATATATTAATATAAATATAAATAAATAAATATATATATATATATTTATACTAAGGTATTTATATATATATATGTATGTATGTATGTATATGTATATATATATATATTACATATAGTTTATAACATTGGAATCGAATTATTTTTGATTTATTAAAAGAGTCGATTTAATGTAAATTTCTATTCACGTATATAAAATTTGGATTAAATATGCCGATATAGTTTAAAGTGATGAAACTCGACTTTGAATCATACATGGCTCTGTGGAAAATCACGCAACACTTGTTATGAAATGCAAAGAGATAAATCAATGAAATATGTCCCGGATTTTGTGGCTTTGACTAAGTCGATATCTGAAAGTTATGAAAGCACAAACCAAGTACAACACAGTAAATGATTTTAATCGACTCAACCCAGAAAATAGTTGATATTGGTTATGTGTTAATGAAATGAGATTGAGTTCTTCTCAGCATATGAAAATCCCTCCATCTCACAAATTTGGTGTCACCTCTGTAACCTTTTTCATGTAGGTGTTGATTTGGCAAAAATTATGAATTCCCCCATGTGCTTTTGAAATAGTCTTCCTGATGCTGGCAATTGGGAAGTCAAATCATCATGTTTATTGTTGAGTTCTAGCTTGAATTACCACCACCTCCAGGCTAAATAATTTAGAAAGGGAGTGGTGTCAAATTGCATGCCATGATTGTAGGAAGTATTGAGGCTGGATGTTCTATAAATAGCCGCCCCATCTCTCTTGCAACACACTATTTTTTGTATTATCTCATTCATCATATTCAAATTACCTTGTGCATTATCAATGTTTCATTCTTACCATTTTGGGAGTGAACATTATTTGCCACCATCATTCATTTTTGTGTGATCATTACTACCATTAAGAGAGGTGTATCATGCCAAAGGAATATTCCCTTGTTGGTTATTACATTTGTATTTTACCAGTTTATAATATCTGATTTCTGAGTGAGAAAAGAGTGGACTTTGTGAGGAAGAAATGCCAATTTCTGAGAGGAGAGTGCTTTCAACAGAGAGGGAGTGGGAATTGATTGAAAAATTGAATTGAGCTATAGGTGAAGGTTGCACTATCATCATTTTGGGAAAAGCGAATATAGGCATGGGATATTATTCTACTATTTATTTGCAAGAATTATTATGCTGCATGAAATGTATTTTCTGTTTGTGCATAGAAGTAAATATGTTTGTCTTTTGAAAAAGGTAAAATGATGCATTCTAGCTATGTTATACAATGTTTGTAAGATCTCCATAATAGGAGAATGTTGTTTGCATTAGATATTATTTATTAGGCTTGATTGAATGCAAGAGTCGCTTGAGGCACACCCAACTAAGTTATTAACTAAGGAAAGTTTGTGTTACTCCTAGGATAGATAATCTAGTATGGGAGGGAGCTTGTGTACTTACTTGTTAATTATATTCATTTCAAGTAGAATAGAATGTTGTAGGTTAATTTGGGATGACAAATTATCCATTGAAGGACAATACCTATGCATAGTGTAAGATAGCCTTAAGTCAAATTGGCCCTAAGTAGTGTATGTGATAAATGACTTCATTCGAAGTACTAAATGAGAACACTTTAGCCAAAGTAGTGTAATGTACGAGACTCCACTTAGATTGTGTGATGCTTGAGACTACATTGTCAGTTCATTGTGATCCCATAAATTACATACTAGTTCAAGATTGTGGAAATACAAGTTCTAGTTATGTAGGACACAACACTATGCTCAGTTGGTTGTCATTATCGGTTACTCTACCAATCTATTCATTGAAGGAAAGGGCCATCTATCGATGATAGATGTGTTGGGGACCGCATTAAGAGTTTGTGGTTGGTAGAAAAGAGTCTGAGTGATGTTTCTCCGCAACAGACGACAAAAGAACCAAAATTTGAAAGGAAAGATCCTGGACCATCTTGCTACTATTTGTTCAAAAGCTCAATGAGCTATGTATGTATTTGTATGCTTTCTTACTCTAATGTACATTTGACAAGAAAATAAATACATGTTGGAAAATGTTTGTATCATGTTTGAAAATTATCAATAAAAGAATTTTTTTTTTTTATTGCAATGGCTTTATTACTTGTTACCTTTACTTGTTTGGTGTAAAATTAAGAAATCTTTACTTTATGAAAGGGTTGGTACGTTACATTATCCTTCAAATTTTTAAAATTTTAATACTTTCTAAAAGGGTAATGATAAGAATGAAACCATGTCCAATTCAAACCATATGGTTATTTCTTCTAACACTCTTTATTTGAATCCAAACTCATGGGAACTTTATAAAGTTTAAGTGAACTCTAGATAATGTTCTACAAGTTTTATTAAATGTTAATTTGATCAATCTTCAAACCATTGGTCCTTTAGATCCATCTAGAGAGTTACTTAATTACTACAATGGGAATATGTGTTTTAAAAATATTATAGAGTTAATGGGCACCATACACAAATTTTCACTACTCCCAAGTAAGAAGTTCAAGATATAATTTAGGATAATGTTAATATTGGGGTAAATCATTTAGTTTCACCACCTAATCACAATTTATATTTTTTGAAAAATACATTTCCTTCACATTATCAATCTAATAATATTTATTTTCAACAAATACTTGAGCATCTTGTAAATTATAAAATGTTTACATATATGATCAATGATCCTATGAATATGTATATGATGTTAGATCAAGAACATAATATAAGAGATTAAAGCCATATTAAACCCTTAATATAAATCAACAAAATACCTTTAAATGTAGTATAAATAAGATCAAATCAAATAATTATTTCTTTCAATTATCAAAACAAGAGATATAGTTTATTGAGTGGATTTGTTCATTGATATTCTTTGATATTCTCAGAGATATAATGTAGTTGCTCTATTTATTCTTTGATATCTTGGTAGCATGTACTTGTAGGTCGATGTTTGATATGGATGTCTAATGATCTTTGATCAGTGTATGTGTGATGTTTAATGAGTGTGACTAAGTAGTGATGGAGGATTGGAGGGCTTAATTTATATGTGCTTGAGTGAGAATGTGAATAATACGCATTAGATCTTGTAAAAGGGACCCCTTTTAATTTAATTATTATGGATAGATGGTGTAGACCTATTTAATTGAATTTTGAAGAGAGTTTATATGTGTGTGTGTGTGTGTCTCTCTCTCTCTATATATATATAAATGGATGAGTGGATTAATTTAATTTTGATTTAATAGTGAGGTAGAAATGAATTTAATTAGTGGATTGAATTGTAGATGAAATTAACTAATTATTTTAGATGAGGTGAATTTTAGGTGTCTACATTTGCCCCTTTTTTAAATGAAATTGTTACTAGAAGAAGCAATGTTGTTTAAAAGAAAAAATATAAGATAAAATTCACCAAGCACATTAGAATAGGATGACGAAATAGATTACAAATTCCCCCTCAAGAGATTAGGTTAGTGTGAAGGACATTGGTGAGCTCTCAAAATATGAATATGGAGATGGAATTGAGATAGGTACGCGTTAGTATCTTGAGGAAGCTCCAAATGTGTTGAGAAACCTAGTGTTTACCTTACAATATGATAGGATGGACCATGATAAGAAAAAACCACAATGACAATGTGTCATATGTGTGAAGGAATGACCCAAAAGAAAAAGACACAAGTAGGCATATGCCAAATGGAACTATAGACACTAAAAAATGTCCTGAATCATATCATACACTTGAATCAAGTATACTAACATCATTTCCTCTTGAAACCCATCCTCTTTTCGCTTAATTAATTGAATTATCCTAGCTAATTAATTAGTTGCATCATTAACCTAACGTATTTAAATAAGGTTAATTCACCTTCTTTCACGCTAACACTTCATCTCATTAAATTAAATAAATCAAACTATTTAATTTAATTCCCTAAGTCTTCTTATTTAATTAAATAACCCTAAGTTATTCAATTAAATGTCATTTCACCTTTCCCCCTTTCATTAAATCATTTAATTTTCACTCCCTTGATTGTATGATTAAACCTTGTTTAATTAACAATTAATCTAATTTTTCCTCCAAAAGGGCCTTGGAATATTCCTTACCCCTTTTTGCACAATTAAAAATTTGTTTTAAATTGAAAATTAACCTTTTTCCTCACCCATGAGAATATTCCAAAGAATATTCTCTCTCCAATCATTTAAGAAAGGGATATTCTGACTTGTCTTCTTGAGCAAGCTAAACTTGTGACCTCTTAAACAAGTTACCTCGTGACTTGTGTGTCTAGGTCAAAGTGTGTTTGTTTGGAAGGAATGAGAACCCTTTATTAAATATCATCTTGCATTCTCACCCATTAATGAGAACCCATGATCCATGCCTCCAATTTCCTCCATCCTTGATCGTTGATTAATATTTTTCATCTCAACCCTCCATTTATCATTTGCTTTCCTATAAATAAGTCACTATTTGGAGACAAATGGGGCCATATTTCAATTGAAAACTTATGTTGTTGAATTCACTCACACTCACACTCACACTCACACTTTACTCACATTTAGCATATTTTAGTTCATTTTTAATTGCATACTAGCTTTAAGCTTCCATTAATGGCTTCCATGCATCCATTTTAGCTTGTTTATAAATTAGGGTTTGAATCTTTTAGCTTAGAATCCACTTAGATTAGCTTAGCATTTGTATATATTCATCATTTAGCATAAAATCATGTTAATTTAGCTTTCATCATGTTCAATTTATCATAAATCATGTTTTCATCCATTTATCACAACAATTTCATCGATTCTCTTCAATAGAATCGATTGAAACAAGCTCACTGATCACGGGATTGGGAAAGGGTCATTGTTCCACATCAACATGACACAAATTCTAAAATGGGATAAGTTTCAAATGGGGTAGAATAGACATTTCAATGTTTTAAATTTAGAATGCTTCATTTAAATAAATGTTTAGTTTAACTTTAATTTGAATGATCTTGTTTGAGATTGAGGTTTAGTGGCTAAATTATGCTTCGATTCATCATGGATCAAGCGTAATCGACCCATACTAATAATCCTCGGTCGATATTTTGGCACTAGAAGGAGGGAAACCCATAAATTTAATCAATTTCTAGCTTGAATTCCATTCCTTTTTTTTTTTGTAGGATACAATGATGCCCAAAAAAAATACGCCTTTGAAGTGTGTCACCATATAGCTATGCTATCGTCATTTCAATTTGCGACGCCGATTAAATGCATTGATGCCGATTAAACAAACAACAAAGCTAATATAATATAGAGGTATCAAAGATTTACAAACAACGACCCCCAACCAAATAGCGACGCTATTGTGCTCTCTATTTTGTCTGCAGAGCAATGCCCAAATGCACTAGAGCGATGCCCAAATGACAAATATCGACACTATTGTGTGCAACGACTCCCAACTTTGGTAAGAAGTTTAACAATCATTTTTTTGACATGTACTTTAATTTTCCCGATTCATCAAATCACTAATGCACTTCTAACATTGTTTTGGTTATTAGACTAACATGATTTTGTAGGTTGGACGACATGGAGCTAAAGTGAAGAAAGCCTTCTTATTGTGAAATTCTATTATTGTAACAAGTGTTTGACGCTTTGGGGCAATCATAACCCAATTTCTTATGCTTTTTAATTTTTGCTCTAGGACCTCACTAAATTTCATTTGGGTTTAAAAAGAATGCTCAAACGGGACTAAAATTGAACCCTCATTTCATCATCTTCTTTTGGGTTTTAAAATTGAACAAGGTAACTTAACATTTGATTTGGTGCATAAAATGAACTCATCACTGCTTTGAGGTGTTAAAATTTATGAGTGTTTATTATGTCTTGATTTACAACATTGTTATTGGATGTGTATGCAATTCTCTCATGCCACTCAATGATCTTGAGAAACAGAAACATTCCTTAACACTTTGCAAAATCACCTACATCTCTCATTTTGGATTAAAAATGAACCCCTCGCGAGTGTAGGGAAAAGGTGTGGTGTGTGTTCTCTCCTTGTTTTATGCAAATTGTGATGATCGAACTACAAACATACCTCCTTTCTATTGTTTATCTTTAGAGGGCCTACCTCCCCGCTTCAAAAGGAGGGAACAACCCAAGCGGTAATGAACTAAAGCCAAGTTCTTCTGAATCGATATATAAACGTGTGGTTGCAATGAAAATTGCGATCAATTGGATGTGGTACATGATAGCTCTCCCCTAGTATCTTTATGATGCAAAAAACCCTTGTTCTAAGGGTTGGGAGACCTCTTGAGGGAGTTTATCATAGTATCCCCTAAAGTGGAAGCCCTTATTACGAACCATTTGTTTAAAAGCCAAAATCCTTAAATACTTTTTGGTGCAAGAACGGTCATTCTAAAGCCGTCCCACATTTGTACTATTCATTGTTGAAACAAAAAAATCCTTAGGATCTTAGGATCTTTAGGATTTTGAGACTTGATGGTCTGAGAAGTGTGTGTCGAGAAAGGGGGAGCCAGTGTCTTCAAATCTCTAACTATTCACAATGTCTTAGTGTTTGGAGAAATATGAGTGGGGACTCAACAAGTATGGCCATTTTGAACCTAGGATTGTAAATGATTGTGAGTCAGTTTAATACATTGCTTGGTTCCAAAATTTTACAAAAACAAACATCCACTAACTTGGACTCAAAATTTCAAACATTTTGGCTTAAATATGGATACCTCTTGAAATAGCCTTGATATTACTACTTGTCTTAAGGGTTTATCCTTAGATATTTCTAAATGAATATCTCAATTCCATATTTCCCAAAGACAACATAGGCAATTATGGCTTCAACCTCATGATTTTCACAAAATGGACATTGTGAAAGTTATGATGTTTTTGGCATAAACATCTAGTTTGAAAACATAGTCAAAGACAAGTGTTTGTGGTAAAATTAATTCATTTAAGCAAGATAAACTTGACACAATTGAACCCCACATGACTATTTGGCGACCGATTGCTCCCGTTGAACAACCTGATCTTGAAGGTGCTATCATTCAACCAAACTTTGAACTCATTAATGGAGAACAAATCGATATCATTAGTAGTTTGAGAAGCTTCACTTTTGAAACAAAAGAAACACCTACCCAGTGGAGAAACACTGCAAACATCTTAGATGAAGAAGAGGAATACGCTGATATTGAGGTTGGAAGGCCCATATTACCACCACTTGTGTGGCAATAAATATCCTCTTTTTGAGACTTAGATTTCTTAAATGATCTCATGCAAAGTCAAGATCCCTAAAGTAAGGTCTATAGGTCGTCATTTAAAACTTAGGAATCTTAGTCCAAAAGCTCTCAACAAACACCTTTTGGAACTTCACGAAACCAAAACTAAGTTGGTATACAACTTCTACAAAAATGCTTCAAGGAACAATCCAAACTTGTATTCCTTCTATTACTGTCAAAATCCTGGTCTTTTTCAACGTTTTCAATTTCTCACATGATCATTAAGTGTTTAGGAGTTGAAAGCTTTAGAGGCATATCATGTTTCTCACTACATTGGGTCCTTTTCATGGTCTTGAACTCCCCTAAATGATCTATCACATAATCAAAATCTATAGGGGAAGATCTACAAGTTGCCATTACAGATGTATGTATCATAATTCCAAGTTTGGAAGGAAGTGGGCCTTAATACTTTATCGCAACCGTAACCTCTTCTTAAGAAACTATTATGCTCGAGCTAGGAGGAACCAAATAGGTTTACATACCCATATCTATCCTCTCATTTAGGCCAACATTACTCTTTGGGATTTTAAAACTTTAGAGGTATAACATCATTTTCACTACCTTAGTCTTGGAAAACAAAGGTTCATTCTAGGTCAACATTGGGTCAAACAATTCACTCATCCCTTCATCAAATTTCATCTTTCACCTCACTAAACTTTTCAAAGATACACCAACACTTTTTAACTTAAACATCAATCAACCCAAAACCTAACTTGGATATTTTGTATGTGAAATGAATCCTTTTCCATGCATTTGGTTAAGTTAGTTATCATCTTTGAACTAGTTTATCTTGAAGGTCATGAATCTACCTTAAAGATTTCCAAGTTCATAGACATCCTTTATCCTAACATCAAAACATCAAATTCAAGCCAAAAGTGTTGTCCCGAAATGTTTGCAAAGATCACTTCCCACATCACCCATCTTTTCATCCCCAATTATCACCATTGCTCCCAAAAGACTTGGAGAATCCCTTTCACCTAGATTTGAGTCAAATAGAGAGTTCAAACATCACAAATCACAACACAACTCTCCCACAGGTGACACAAAATTTATGGTAAAGATGAGATCACAACACAAGATAATCATGGAGAAAACCATAGTTACATTTACCTAAAGTGATCCAAATCCTTTATAATTTGATCCAAGAAGTCAAGTCACCCCATCACAACAACCATCATCTCATTTAGGACCATATGAGATTGAAGACGTTACAAATAACCCATTTGGGCTTACTAGAGAGGAAATCATGGAACATCAAGCCTTTGAAAGCGTAGCTCCAATTTACCCATCATTTGTTGCAAAAAACTTGACACAAAGCTTCACAACTCCATCACTAGGGCCAAATAAAACATCCACTCCTAGTCTTGCAACTAGTCTTGCCCAAGACTTTGGTCTACCTCTTCCATTTGAAAGCAATACACTTGTGGGTACCCTTGACACTAATCCCCCACCTGCAACAACCACTTAGACACCTACCTTTGGTGCTCCTCCCGTTCCCAAATATCCTAAACAACCATACACACCTCTTGAAATTCATTACTCCACAACCACTTTAACATATCGAGGACACCCATCTTCATCCATATCCATGAGTACCACAGGTGTGCCCACCATCACACAAAGTAGTATAGACCAAGTATCTCAAAAAAACACACAAAAGCATGTCAATACCATACCACAGAGTCAACCCTTAACGCAGATGGGGACATCTTTATCCAATCCTCCAATTGGTTCATCCATACCATTGGTTTTACAAAGCACACCCATCCTATCTATTATCAATCCATCTCAAAATAAACCCTTGGTCATGAATCCCATCAACCCAGCTAACTCCCTGTTTACATCTCTAGCACAAGGAAATCTCCAAGTCATGGGACAAGGGAATCCTTTTAAACAATGGACTCAAGTTCCTAATGTGTCATTACCATTCCAAAATCTAATGGCATCATCCTCATCACTCCCCATGGTCCCCTTTATTATGCAACATCAATTGGGATCTCAAACTTACATTCCTCCACCTCCATCTACCATCTTACAAGGGATATTAAACTAAGGGAACCCTTCACCCCTCATCAACAATCCACTACGTACTCAGAATGTCAACACTCACAATCCACCTCAGATATCCCAACAACCACCTAATCCTACATTGCAAGCGCATGCCCTAGTTTTACAAGCATAATAAGCTTATCAACAAGTCATCCAACAACAACAACATCATGCAACCCTAACAACCCAACAACAACAACAACAAGCAACCCTAGTAGCCCAACAACAACAACAACAAGCAGCCTTAGCAGTGCAACGAGCAACACAACAATAACAACAACAACAACAAGTAGCCTTAGCAACACAACAACAACCAACCTTAGCAGTACATCAAGTAGCACAACAACAACAACAACATCAAGCTTAGCAAGCAACCTTAACACAACAACAACATCAAGAAACTTTAGCGACGCAATAATAACAACAAGCTAAACAAGTTGTCTTAGTGGCGCAACAAAAACAAGCAACCCTAGCAACCTAACAAGCCCAACATTATGTCCAACAATAACAATTGATCGTGCAACAACAAGGTTCCTATTATAACCCTCAACAAAACATCATCAATATAAACACATTGAGAACATATACATCAACATTGCAATCACCCCCACAGAATCTCACACCACCACACACCCCATATAACACCTTATCATATCAAAATACCGCATACAACTCATCCATCATCCCACCATATGTTCCTCCACCAAACCTACAAGACAATCTAGCATCACAATTTAAAGTGCTATCAGAAGAAATGTAGGATCTTCAAATGGGAAAGATAAAGAAACCCCATACATAGAATCTATGTCCCTATCCATTTGATCGAAATATTGCAATGGTACCATTCCCTCCCTTCTTTCAAATCCCAAAACTTGATAAATACAAAGGGAGATGAAGCCTTGTGGACCATGTCAAAGAATTTAACATTATGTGTATGGAGGTGACCTACAATGATTCTTATCTAATGCACCTCTTCCCTTGAATTTTAATAGGTCCTACTATGGATTGGTTCTCTCATCTACCTCATGGAATCAAAAATTTCCAAGAAATAACTGATAAGTTCATCGACCACTTCTCCTTTAATATTGACATGGATGTGAGTCTAGAAGAACTATACACTCTTAGACAATAAAAGGAGAATCTTTCGCTAATTTCTTACAAAGGTGGAGACAAAGAGCTAGTAGAGCAAGTGGTCTCTTCCTGATGAATAACAAGTGGGAATCATCATAGCTAATTTAGACCCCAATCTATCTTTCCACTTGAAAATGCAGTGCATCACATCATATGATGAGCTTGTTCCTAGAGCCCTTAACATCGAAAGAGCTCTAATTTCACAATGAAATACTCAAGTTTACAAAGATGACCACCCATCAACTAGTTCAAATGACAAGCCTCATGTCTAGGCTAAGAACAAAAATGTAATAAATGATGATGTGGTAGATGCTAAGGTAGTCCTAAGTGATCCTAGGCTAAACAACAATCACGTTGCTAACATTCAACTAAAAATGCAGTAAACAACACCTCCTCAAAATAATTAGATCACTAACATCGACATGCAATAAAGGTGAACCACCAACAAGAACAACTATCCTAAATGCAAGTACACATAGTTATTTGAACCTATCAAAACCATCATGAAGAAGTTGGTAAAGTCAACTCTAATAACACTTCCCAACTTTGAAAATTACCAAAAACCACAAGAGAAACCATCTTGGTACAACGAGAACGATCTCTGTGACTTCCAAAAAATCAAAGGACACAAAACAACGAATTGCATGAGGCTCAAAAATATCTTCCAAGACCTCATAGAGAATGACACCATATCTGTTGAAGTACCGATTGGGAATCATGATCTTAAGATATGCAAGAACCCTATTCCAGATCATAACAAAGAAAAAAAAAATGGAAAGGGTAAGGATTACATGAACGTACAACATACCTATTCCAATGTTGTTGCTTCTTGTGATAGCGTCATCATTGTCGTGACCATCAAAGGAACTGGTGCACAATGTGAAGTCACCACACGACATGGAAAAATTATCATTCAAGGAGTCCCACCCCAATCTAGGGCACAACCTACTCAGCCAGTCGCAAGTACAACAAGTACAATCTCTTAGAGCAGCTTAAAAAGACCCCAACAAAGATATCAATCTTAGAAATATTAAGGCTATCACTTCCACATAGGGAAATCTTGGAGAAATCTTTATTAGAGTCATCCATTCTCGAGGATATTGATACCGATCAGTTTCGAGCTATGGTAGGCCATATCACTAATCATCTTCTCACCTTCTTTGAGAAATACCTACCACCATAGCCATCCCATAACTGTGCTTTACACCTTGAGGTTATCATTCATAAGAACAAGGTTAAAAGAGTCTTAGTAGATGGAGGTGCTAGTTTGAACATTTGCACCCTTCAGTTGATAAAAAAAATTGGGCTATTTAGAGGATACCATTGACAAATCAAAGAGTATCACCATTAGAGCATATGATGACCAAGAATGGGTATCACAAGGAATCATTGCACTACCCATCCAAGTGGGACCTCTCATTGTAGAAACTACATGCCAAGTGTTAGAACTTGATCTTCCCTATAACATCTTGCTTGGTTGACCATGGATCCATGCCCTAAGAGCTGTAGCCTTGACCTGTCATCAATGTGTAAAGTTTCCTTTTGAGGGCAGAGAGATTACTATCCATGGAGATCATGAGCCCTTTTACTATTGCAAGAATCTTGAATCCAAGTTCTATAAGATACCCCAAATAACCAAGAATGATGAAGGGCCTATACCTTCTACCTCATTTTTTCACCCATCATCCCTTGCATCTACCTCAAAAATAAAAACACCTATTGTATAGAACACTCCAGACATCAAGGCAGTAATCCAGGATGATGGTTGTGGGAACTACAAACTAATGAAGAACACCTTTGTCTTAGGAGAATTTCCTATTTCTCCTCAATCTCATGGGAAACCCACATCTAGAAACAAAGAGCCCGAAACAATCAAGATGACAGCTACTACCTTCATCAAGTGGGGGGATTTGAACCAAGAAGATGTCAATGAGGAAGATATCTCTAAACTCCTCTATCAGGATGAATGACTTGTCCCTGCTCTTCCCATGGAAGATCACAACAAAGGCTTTCAATTCATGAAGGGAATAAGATATAAGAAGAATGAAAAGCTAGGACAAAATGATAATGGTTTGCTAGAACCCATCATTCCTAAGAAATGACTAAAGAATCTTGGTCTGGGTTGTACTACTAGCAAGGTCACCCTTATTGGCAAAGGTACTTTCGCTAAACGGGTTGAGGTTCTTCTTGGTTACCTACATTGCTTGATATGACCTTAGATGACTTCCCTCTTAATGTTTCTGACCTATTTGAGAACAACTCCCTCTTCATGATATCCATAACATCCTTTGCTCCAAACCATCAACTGACGGAAATGCGCCTAGTATACCCACAACTCATTGACTTGGACCAACAAGGACCACCGATTCTAGATTTATTCAAAAATGATGAAGAGATCTCAAAATTCATGGGACTTCGTGAAAACTTATCATGTGTAGATCACAAAGCAGGTTTTGACATAGAGTTTGACATAGGGGCATACTATGGGGAGATGATTGAATCCTTTAGTCGCAAAATAATGAAATACAACTAACATGCATATCCTTGAGTGAAAACCACATTGTGGCTCTCTCTGATCCTAAAATAGTAAAAAAAAAGGACACTTCCAACAGTGAAAACCTCTCTGAGGTGCCCAAAGATGAGGGATTTAATCTCCCCCTTAGTGCAGTGCATCCAGAGAAGTTAGTAGTGCTGGAAAAAAAAAGGCCACACTAGTCAATGTGGGTACCGAAGAAGCACCTAAGATCACTTTTTATGTTGATTCCCTGTTGGATGAAGAACAAAAGAACCTAGCAATGTTCCTGAAAGAGCAAATAGCTAAATTTGCATGGTCGTACATGGATATGTCAGGCCTTGACCCAGAAGTGGTTGTGCATCACTTAGCAATTTATCTTGAAGCTAAGCTATTCAAGCATAAATTAAGAAAGGTGCACCCTCAAATAACACTCTTGGTCAAACTTGAGTTGAAAAATCTTCTTGATGTTGGATTCATCTGACCGATAGATTATCCTGAGTGGGTTTTAAACCTAGTACCAATCTCAAAACCCATTGGGGGCATTAGAATCTGCATAGATTTCAGAGACTTAAACAAAGCATGCCCAAAGGATGATTTCCCTCTTCCTAACATCGACCTCATTATAGACTTAACAACTAGGCATGAAATGCTATCGCTCATGGATGGTTTTTCAGGCTACAATCAAATCATAATCATCAAGGAGGATCAACACAAAACTACATTCACTTGTCCATGGGGAACCTATTGCTAGAATGTAATGCCATTCAAGTTAAAGAATGTAGGAGCAACCTATCAAAGAGAAATGACCCTCATCTTCTATGACACAATCCACAAAATAGTTGAAGATTATGTGGACAATATTTTGGAAAAATCAAAGAAAAGAAGTGAACACATACAAGTATTAAGGCCTATCTTTGACAGAATTGAAGAGTACAAGGTATGACTGAATCCAAAAAAGTGTCTTTGGGGTTACATTAGGGAAATTTCTTAGCTTCATCATCTTGCAAAGAGGGATAGAAATTGATCCAACAAAGGTAAAAGCTATCCTAGACATGGAACCACCACAAATAGTAAAGCAGACGAGAGGATTACAAGGAAGGTTGCAGTCCATCAAAAGGTTCATAGCAAAACTATTAGATAAGATACACCCCTTTTCGCATCTCCTCCATAAAGAAATAACTTACAAGTGGGATGAGAAATGTGATAAAGCTTTCCAGTAGATCAAAGACTATCTATTAACACCTCCAATGCTCATGCCACCAATACCAAACAAATCTTTGATCCTATATATCTCAACAACATTAGCAACATTAGGAGCTCTTCTGGCACAACATGATGAAAATAGAAAAGAAAGGGCTATCTACTACATCAGTAGGACTTTGGTGGGCTATGAAATGAACTATTCACCCATTGAGAAAGCATGCTTAGTGGTATTTTTTACTTCACAAAATTTCAGGCACATGTTGTCACATCAAATCAAGCTCATTACAAAAATTGATCCATTGAAATACCTATTATCCAAAGCAACTCTCATAGGGGGAATGGCCAAATGGGTAATGATCTTAACAAGGTTAGACATAGGGTATGTAGAACACAAGGCAATCAAAGGACAAGTGACTATAGACCAACTGACAGAAGCACCCATCTATGCTGACAACCCTTTGATATCTAAATTCCTTGATGAATCAGTGTTCCTTATCAATCTCACAACTCAGTGGAAGATGTACTTTGATGGATCATTCACCCAACATGGATCAAGAGCAGGTATTCTTTTTATCACCCCTCAAGGTGATTCTATTCCAAAGTCATACCGACTATCATTTCCTTGCACTAACAACATTGCTAAGTATGGAGCCCTAATCACAAGTCTAAGGATAGTAGTACAATGGTAGATACAAGAGATGAAAGTCTATGGAGACTCACAACTAGTTATCAACCAAGTCAATGACAACTATCAAACTAGGGATGACAAGCTCACTCCTTACAAAAAGATGGTGGAAAGTCTCAAGGACATTTTTATAGAAATAACTTTTGAGCAGATTCCTTGCATGAACAACAAAGCAACAGATTACATGGCGAAAATAAGATCTCTATTAGACATGTCAAACAATGTACTCCAATGCGAATTCTTGGTAGAACAACTTCTCATACCAACTTTTGAAATCCTTGAATTTGAATTCGTGTGTGTCATTGTTGGTTTTGGACCCCCGTGGTATCATGACATATTCATCTAGCTAAGCAGAGGAATGCTCCCATCTGATATCACCTCGAACCTTAAAAATACCTTTGTTAAAAAGGAATCTTGATTTGTGATCTTAGGTGATACCCTTTACCGACGAAGCAATGAAGGGACATTACTACGAAGTCTTAACCAAGAGGAATCATTAACAGATTTAATAGAGGTACACGATGGCATAAGTGGTTCCCATTCTAGTGGTATGACTTTAGCTAAGAAACTATTGAGGATAGGGTACTACTGGCCAACCATGGAAAGAGAAGCTCATCAATACATTTAGAAATGTGTCCAGTGTCAATAGTATGGAGATCTGATTCATGCCCTAGCTTAGGAATTGCAACCAATGATCACACCTTGACCTTTCTCATAGTGGGGGCTTGACCTCATAGGAAAAATCACCCCAACCTCATCCAATGGCCACAAGTTTATCATAATAGCTACTGAGTACTTTACCAAGTGGGTCAAAGCCATTCCTATGACCTACATAAAGGGGAAGAAAATTGCTAAGTTTATCCTAAATTACCTCATTTGTCATTATGGTATTCCACAAACCCTCATCTCAAACAATGGAACCCACTTTAAGAATCAAGATGTGAAAGAGCTATGTCAACAATTCAATATCCAACACCAATTCTCTACCCCTTATTATCCCTAGGGAAACGATCAAGCTAAGGCTACAAACAAGACCATTCTAAAAATCTTGAAGAAAATAGTCAGTGAAGCTGGTCGTGACTAGAATTTGCAACTAAATCTCGCTCTCTAGGCTTATCGAACTAGTATCTGCACACCAACAGGTATAACTCCTTTCTCCCTAGTCTATGGATCTGAAGCTATCTTGCCTATTGAGGTTGAGCTCCCATCATTGTGAGGGTCACTACACAACCTGATCACTGATGAAGAATATAAAGTATCTCGACTGAATGAGCTAGAATTCCTGGACGAGCATCGTTTCAATGCCCTTAATCATCTGCAAGTATATCGAAACCGATGGAAATGGAGCTATAACAAAATAATCAAATGTCAGTCTTTCCAAGTAGGGGATCTTGTCCTCAAACAAAATCATAAGAATCTTCTAGATCAGGACAATAAAGGGAAGTTTGAGCCTA
>VDFB02276097.1:0-34715 GCA_007258455.2 Sequoia sempervirens | reverse complement strand
CATCCTTTTCCAATAGATCCAAGTTGTTTCATGAGTTCATAATTCTTCATTTCTTTTGAAGTCAGTGGTTATTCGTGACTAAGTTCATCAAAGGTTGTGGTTGAGGTAGATGCTTGTGAAGGATTGTCCAAGTTTTGTGTTGAAAAAGCTGCAGTTTATTTTCCCTTGCTAGATTCTTTGTGTATGATCTAGTATTCTCTGAAGGGGGTGGGTGTGAAGTCTAAGGAACCCAAATCATCATCTAAGAGCTTCAAAACGAGTTTAAGATGTTGGACAAGATCCACTTGTGCGGTTGGTTTTAATGTGTTCAATGGATTCTCTTTTTTTTTCTCAATGTTTAAACAATTGTTTAGATGATGGTCAGTGTCAAGTGTGTACACTTTGTTGTTGTAGATGTATTTCATTTTTTGATGAAGAGTAGAAATCACACCATTCATTGCATGAATCCACGGTCTACCTAAGAGAAGGTTGTATTTGAGATCATTAGGAATAACATGGATTGGTGTTTCCAATTTGGCCACTCCAATTGTAATAGGTAAAGTGATTACACCAAGCGGTGTCTTTTCTTCATTATCAAAGCCCTTAATAGATAAAGAATCAAGTTGAATTTTTGAGTGATCCACATAAAGCCTATCCAAGAGGTTTATGCTACACACATTAAGGGTTGAGCCATTGTCAACAAGGGTTCACTTTATCCCTATCCGATTTTATTGAGCAATGATCATGAATGCTTCATTTTTTTTTTGCACTTCCAAAGGGGGGAGTTCACTTTGGTGGAAAACAATGTTAGCATTTATTCCTTGGATCATGGCTGATATGTCAGTTGGTTGCGCATTAGAAGGTATAGGAACTTGTTGCAAGGCTACTTGGATCATGTTGTGATAGTGAGGGGATGCTTGAATAAGATCCCATAAGGATATCTTAGCAGGAGTATTTTGTAGTTTTTCAACAAGATTGTACTCCTTAATGTGTGAATTTAATTGAGGATCGCTAGGTAAAATGGGATTTGGCAAAGGTAAGGGTGTTGAGAGGGGTTGTGGTTGTGGATTATATTGTGAATGTTATATGTATGAGCAATGGTATTATGACTCAATTGCTATGAAACATTATTCTTAGGAGGGTAAAGAGTAAACTCGAGTTTAGGTGGGGTGGAGGTTTACGTGATGGTGGGTAAAGGATGAGTTGAGGTTGAAGATAATATTAACATCCCTTGTTGAATATGAGTTTAATATAGGCTCTTCATTGTCATGTAAGGGCATAATATTTTTATTTTCAATGTTAGCCTTATCTTGTATCATGATATCCTCCCTAGAAGGAGAGTTTCTAGGAGAACTACAAATCAAATGTTCTTGACATTCATGGATTGGTTCTTCTAAAATGACTTCATTGCAAGTAGGGGAATGATCACGGGTTGAATTGTCTTGCTCAAGAAGATTTTTTTAGGTGAAGGGGGGCAACTAAGATACTCATGACCTGCATCAATTGTGTTTTCTAACAACAAAGTATCTACTTCACAACTAGGAGATCTATACTAGGGTAGGAAAAAATGTTGTCATGTTTACCTATGGTTGTGTTGTTTTGTTCATCAATGTTTTGTCCACTAAGAGACCTGTAAGAGGAGAGAAACAACTAGATTCTCAAAACTCTCATGAAATGAGTCTTCTACCAAAATATCTTCTTCACCAAGAGGAGAGATATTAGGAGAAGAACAAGTATGATCGTTAGGAATGTCCAAAGTTGTATTCTCTTTCACTAAAACACTCCCATAGGGAGGGGATAGGAAATGTTTCTTAACATGTCTCAATATGTAAGGTACTAGCATTGTTTGAATAAGAATGAAAAGCACATGTAACCATTTCATGCAATGTTTCAGCAATATGAACAATGTATATGCAAAGATACAAAACACTTTTATCCAATATATGCAACACCTTAAGACTATAAACAATGCATATGCAAGAATGAAAAGAACTTTTATCAAACTTGTGCAAAGTTTTATGAATGGAAATATTATGTAAGAAAAAGTGAAAAGTACTTTATTGATGTTATGCAAAAAATTTGAAATACATAAGCATTTTCAGAAGTGAGGATGTTTGCAATTGAAGTGATTTGAAGAATGAGTAGTCTACAATGATGTTTTTGAGCTAGATGCATAAAGAAAATGTTCCCGAAACTTTCCAAACTTGTACTATGTGATACTAGGAGGATTAGGAAGCACAAAATTGAGGTTTCTAATACTGTAATGGATTGTCAAAAATCTAGACAAGGATTGATTCGCCCAGCATGGCGAATGAGTCCCAGTAAGGGTTTTTTGCAAAAAATTTAGAAATTTTGAATTTTTTTTTATGTGTTTGATGTTGTGAGATGTAGAACTAAGATGAAAGTGGAAAATTTTAGAAAATTTCAATGATTTTAGATGCAAAAAATGCAACCTACATGCACTTTTCATGAATGCAAAATTTGAAATCTAGCATGCAAATTAATCTATGCAAACCCTAATGCAAGGTCAATGCAAGCTAGATCCATGATGAAGGAATCCAAATCAGAAAAAAAAGTATTCAAAAATCAAGTTCACCAAAATGAACCATAGATTTTATAGGTTAGGAATGCTATGTCTCTTTTGCTCAATTAGGGTCTTTCACCTAATGGAAAGAGATAGATCCCACACCAAAAATCTAGGTGGTTTACCCAATCTAATGTATGTATGATGGAATTAAGCATAAATGAAATGATCTGAGTGTGAAAACTGATAAAATGGATTGGTTATTAATGTAAAGCTATTGAAATACATGTTGTTTGAAAACACATTGTGATGTGCAGAAACAACTAGAAATGAATACAAATTGCAATAGAAATGGATGAAACTGAAAGTGTGCACCTCAGATATTGATGAAGACTATAAATTACTTATAGAATGATGTTGATCCTGATTCTTAGGCTTGGTGGGACTCATTTTCCATTCTGGGCAAATCAATCCCAGTTTTGGGTAATTGTTCCAAAGCTCATTTTGGACAAATGGGTATCCAAAAATGCAGAAAACTAAAATCAGGCCTAGCAGTGGGATTCATTTGCCACTGATGTAAAATGAGTCTACTTTTGAATTTTTGAAGATTCAAAGGTGGAAATATTATCCTTCTGTCTACACTTTTTGCTTCTCAAGGTGTCTAGTTCTTAAACTATCAGATTCGGGCTTGAAAGTGACTTTTTGTGGGTATTTTGACTTATCCAATGAAGAGATTACTTGAACAACTTTGCAATGCAATATTCAATGATTTTTAAGCCTCCAAGATGTCTAAATTTGCAAACACACAAGATAAGAAAGAGATATGTTAGATGTTAGGGAAAGGGGGTTTGCCTTGGTCAAACCCCTTTTAGGTAATTAAACCAAATGAAGAAAGAATGTAATGAAACATGAAAAAATGGATTTATTACCTTTCCATGATGTTTGATCTTGAATTTTTGTAGTGAAACATGAAGAATCTACCCTTGAATGTCTTAGGAAGCTAACTTGATGACTTGCAATTATGAAACCCTAACTTGCTTGACTTGATAGAGAAGATAGATGATGAATGAATGATAAGAGATGTGTTAATGAGTTATGAGATTATGAATTAGGGCTTAGAGAATTGATTTTATAGGAAATCCACCTTATTTTCCCGTTAATTAGATCCCTAAGGCCGACATGAAGAAATAATAAATTTAAATCCCAAAATTTCTCACTCAAAAGTCAAAAATGGCCCAAATGGGACACATTCGCCACCTTGGGCGAATCAGTCCCACCTAGCAGGGACTCATTCACCACAGGTGGCAAATTAGTCCTAATGGGGCCCATTTCCAGCTAGGATGCTAGGAAGTAAGGAAATAATGTTTATATGGTGACTTTGTCAGTTATTTGATCAATTTATGCCTCGAGATGCACAATATGGGGTAATAGGGGCCTATTAATGATGATTTCAAGGTCAATTAGGTCTTGGAACATAGAATTCAATGTGAAAGTGTGATTAAATACACTTTACAACACTAAAATGAGTTCCACACATCTTAGGAAGGCACAAAATCCAATGTGAATGTGCAAGACACATTACAAAACTAGATTAACATTAATTTTGATTCACAAGCCTTCTAGATTGATGTGATAATGTCATTAAACACATTTAATAATGTTGAATTAAGGGAGAATGGGTCCATTAAGTCTAGAAAAGTGTGAAAGTCTTTTACAACACCTTTACAACACCTTTACAAGACATCGTTAAATGCATTTGAAAGGGTCCAAGACCTAGTGTGGATGTGAAAAACATAGGGCACGACACCAAATCAAGGCCTTATTAAGTCCAATTTATCATCAATTATTCCCCAAATCAAGAAAGTTTCATTTTTTATGGTACAAATGGAAAAGTGGTCAAAGTTTCAAGGGATCTGTATAATCTAATATCTAATGCTAGCCACCTTAAATTTAACATATTTGTGAAGACATGAGCTGATGTGTCTTATGAGAGGGTGGATATCACTATAATAATATAAATTGCATACCCTACAACTTTTTTGTTATATTTTTGTGTCTATTTTATCCAAAGTATATTTGTGTGTATTTTTATGTTGTTTTGACCCCTTTCCCTAGCTTAATCCATCCCTATTCATCCATGTGTACCCTTTGTGTTATTATTTGTATGTATTTTTTGTTCTCATGTGCCCATTTCACATAATTTTTATCTTATTTTTATGTTCCTACCCACTCTTTAATTTTACTTTAATCTATCCCCCCTTTCTCCTTTGTTAAACCATTAAATGTTAAACCCAACCATATCTAGGTTAAAATATTCAATTTATCCTTCCCAAAAACTAATTTTTTCAGCATATATATAATGTGACAAACCACCATAAATGAACCCATTTGAACTTAATATTCAATAAAATGTTAAACTCAATTACCATTCAAATTCACCACCCATAGTTGGACACGCACTAGGTCTACCTTGAATTTGTATCCTAGCACCACCAATTTCAAATATAAACTCATTAATAGGTCATACTTCCCATATACTATATATTTTCATTTGATTTCCCTTACCAAGACATTTGAATCAAAAAAGGTTTGCCTCATTTTGACATAAAAAGTGATTTTTAAAAGTTTTTCAAATTACTTAGGTTTCCTTTATTCATAGATGACACTTCTATAAAGTTTTAGCAACTATATGAGTGAGTTGTCTTCATGCCTAACCTTTGGAATAATTTTATTGAGCATTGGAACACAACAATCTACTGAGAGGGGGGTGCATCAGTAGATCTTAAAATTTTATTTTAAGCATTTTATGTAGAATGATTATTTTAAGCTCTTAATGTGAAGATTGAGACTTAACATGTAAATACAAAAATATGCACACACACAATCATCACATAACACAAGATGTATGTGAAATACCCAAGATGGGAAAAACCATGGTGAGAAATGTTGATAGGAGCTATTGTCCTAATCCAGCCTCACAAGCATGAAGTTAAATTACAATGCTTTAAGGGCACAAACCCTAAGGAGACACCAATCCCCTGTTTTTAGGAGCAACCACTCCAAGGAAGTACCCACTCCCTAATTTTATCACCTACCCAGATATTTGATGGTACCCACCAATCAGACTTACAATTTAGAGTATTACAATTTTATTACAATGCTATGTTGCAACCTATTTGCAACTGCACAATGTTTTTCCCCCTCTTCTCAATTAGTGCATTCTCTATCTAACTCAAGAAGCTATCAATACTCTCTACAATTTTTGCACTATATCTTCTACAGCACTCTTTTTCATCTTTGTCAATCCACCTTATACAACTATGAGCCAATGATTTTTGTTTTTTCCTTTTTTAACCTTCACTAGTCACCTTGAGATTCTCATCCATGTTTAGATTCTCTGCTTGGTTTTTCTTAGTATCTTCTTCATCACTCCACCTTTGTAATGCCCACCCTAGATTAAATAACTAAATAACTAAAATTCTTAAGAGACAATATTGAGCAAGTAAATCATTTCATGGATATGAATATTAATGAAAGTAGTCAAACACAAATTTTGAACAAGAATCATTTACTTTGTAATCTAAATAAATCACAAACCTAAATGCAGCAGTTTGAAATATACCTAGAGAAGCATTGAAATTTAAATCAAATATAATATACTCTTTCAGAACAATTTTAAAACTATATATATACCCTTATATATATAACTTTGCATAGATACATTCATTTGAGTTTGTATTCACATGCATTTAATTATATGGAACTTAAATCACATTAATCAGAATCACCAAAATAAGACAATTAAAGATTTATTTTTCGTGCTCAATAATAATTCTTTTATATAATATTAACGATCACATCATTATTAATAAAATATATCTTACAAATTCAAAACTAATTATCCTTCAAACATTAATTAATCCCAGAGAGTTTCGTTGTTCATGGCTAGAGGCCATTTCAAATTTGCCTCTATGAATATTTAATAATATCCATGAAGTATTAACATTTACAAATATTTATATACAAATATCCTCATGCATTCATTATTTTCCTGAATTCCAAGTAAAACTCAATTTGTAACACAAAAACTAGGCAATCCAGAATTGTGGGAGGCAAGCCTATATGAACAACATAAAACAAAATAAAACTAGCAAATTAAACATGATCACTATCACAAAGAACCCATGTTGAATTCTTCAAAGTGGGAGAAGGGTGATTCCCTTCCCTCTTTGGGGAACAAATTTTATACTATATCTCCAACTGCAACATCAAAACTCCCAAATCCACACTCCCTTCTAGCCAAGCCTTCCCATACATCCTCCTTCACCTAACCTTCAATTTCATTACACAACCACATCCATCTTTCATCCTTCCAACCCACACATACTTCCATTATGTTACACATCCCCAAGAGAGGCTCTACACCCTCCTCAACCCCACATGAAGGAGGCTCTCAGTCCACAGGAGAGATCTACTCCTTATTCACACCCTCAAACCCCATAAACACAATAGGAAAAGAAAACATACACCATAGAACAACACAACAACATACACTTGACATTCATTCAATCTTTTCAATGTAATTAAAAACATAAATTTAACCCTACCTCGACTATCCAAGTTAGGATCAACTCTAATCTAAGAAGGTCTTGATTCCTCTCTTTCCAAACTTTTTATTCCATCCAAAAGAATGCAACAAGCTGTTCACACCGACTTCTCTCTCCCCATAACTCCAAAGGAAAAGGAAAAAAAATAAAAAAATTGAAAGAAATCCCTAATAAATTCACCCAAAAACCTTTCTTAAAGAAACCACCCATAACTTTTCAACTTCCTCCAACTGAAAAATCACACGCAAATTAGGAAATAATCTTTACATAAAGTACAAATAAAGTCAAACAACTTTTAACATAAGCCCCTTGCCCACTTAAACAATAAAATGAATAATAAAATAAATAAGTAAATCATGTATTTTAAACATATGGGCTTTGCCTCCAAATATTAAGGGCCTAGCTCACTAACCTACAATATCTCCACACAAGCATCAATACTTTTAGAAATTAAAATCAAAGTGTAATATATGTATATAACCATGGAAATTTTCTAGCATTATAAAATCCATCAATTAAATTTAAGGCTATCTAACTTGTAGATTTTACATATTCAGCCAAATAATTTTAGGGCCAATACCGTATTTTCCAATTGAACATTATGCAAAATAAAAAAGTATGTTATCAAATGACCATACCACATCATCAAAAATCAATAATTGTCTAAACATGTAGACTTACTATATATGTCCACAAATCAAAAATAGCTATATCCATGTACCAAAATCACCTCATAACATGTCCAAAGCACCACACTACAAAATCATGAAATCAAACCAAAATCTCAAAAGTAGTACTAGTGACCCCCCTTACATTCCCCCCCAAGGCTTAAGCTTCCTCCTAGAAGCTAGCAAAATGATATGGAATAAATATTTCATCTACGTTGTAACCTCCCATGAATAGATAATCACAAAATTCTACTAATACTAAGTTACATTATATATACAATATATTAGATCATCATAAACTAAAGCATCATTGTGCTAGAAAGAGTTGTAATATGGTAAGAATAATCTAATAATGTTATAAGAAAGAGTTAAGTTGATTCCTTAATATTTTATCTAGTGGTGGATCTATTAAGTTATACTAACATAAATCATCCATTAACTTAGTTAATGGGAAGTGGAATATCTTGTATCAATATATATATAACTTGATAATTAATTCTTGCACAAAATAAAAAGTAATCTAGAGGAACTATAATTCATACCTTTACCAACTCCTTTTATGCAATGACCAATTGGATTCACTTGAATCTCTTATTTGAATTATAGTGAGGGAATTTGAAAAGATAAGTTACTACCAACCTTTTGCATCTAACCCAAATCATCAATGAATTCTAGTTCTCATAAAGAATAACTAAAATTAATCCTTGAATATTGAGTTAATCACTCATTATTATCTCCTTTTTCAAGTTATTAGATTCATTAATAAATCCTATAATGAATCAACAAGATATGAGATAAAATAATCAAAACTTAGCCTTTCAAGAACTGTAGATGACTTTAATAAAGATCACCTCAATGTTATTAAAAATCAAGTTAGTTTCCCTACACTACATTTCAACTCAACTAAAGTGATAACCTTGCACTACTAGAATGATATGACTAAGAGTATTATCTATGGTTATTTAGATTGAAAACCACTTACTAATTCAACAAATGTGAGAAACTATTCGACTAGGAATAAAAAATCCTAATATCCTTATAAGAGACACTAATTATATATATTAGTAGAAGATTTTAAGTGTTCACCAATTTGATTATCAAGTATGAAATTTAAGGGCACCACAATTGATACATAACCTCTTATTTGTTTATTCATGAATCGTAAATTCTTCATTTTATGCTAAGGGTACAAACTAACATAATTCACACTAACATTATATGAATATATAAATTCAATACATCAAGTAAGGATATCAACTTATAAAGGTTGAAATAATTATAAGGAAACAACCATTTTATGAATAGTATACATGATAGAATTTTAAATAAATTTTCCTTCTAAATGCAAAAAGAGAGGATGATGTCATGACTAATAATTACCATAACAACTTATTAACTATCCAACGTGCATTCCCAGTTAAAGTTAGTCAATTCTAGGAAAAAATAACTCAAGAACTTTCTCATTCAATGCAACATACCTTTAATCTTAAGTTAAATGCTACTATAAATAAACGGCTACCAAGAAATACCCCATGGATTGGATTTCATTCCACTAATCCTATTTCATAATTTGCATTTAAGTCTTTAACTATTAGTGAACAACAAAAGCAACATTATGTAAGTTGATTATATTTAAAATATTCTTACAACATAATCTAGATACACACATACTAAAAAAAAATTATATATCATCATAAAATTTAATGGTACATAAGGAGAGAAAATATTATATCATTCCACAAATATATCCCTAGGCTTGGACATCTATTGAAAAACTAATTAGTATAACTTTATAATTTCAATTTTCTTGAAGGTTGTCTCACCCCCTGTAAAATTCAACATGCCCTCATGGCTCACCTTAAGAAAATTTATGCTATTGGGCAATTGATAAGCATTATTTCATTCTAACCAATGTATTTAAACAACCCAATATTTTCAAGGGTTAAGATGTAGAAATAGCTTGCTCCTATGAATTTATATCCTATAAATACATATGTTATTCTCAACAATGTGTTTCAAATATATTGTCATTTCTGTAAGTTTAAAGTATGAATCTAAGAACTTGTGGGTTATGAACCCTTACAATTAAATAGATATATGTAAAAAATTATAATGTCAATTTTAAATAGACATATCAAATATGATAATGCTATTTCCTAAAAATTCACTAAATAGAGTGTGATAGAGTCCAATCCCATGAAATTCTAAATTCACTTCCTAGGTTTGTTGTTTCCTAATATTTATTGTTTTGGATCGTAGTGCATTATAGACGGCATCAACATAAATATGTTAACCTAGTTCTTTCCAAGTACTTCTCTTTCTTAATTATTACGAACTGTGACAAAAACCCCTAGCATTAATTTTGGATGCAAAGATATATACTTGCACTGACTGGCATAATGAGAAAAGCAGATGTTATGTGTCATAGGAACCAAAACTTCAAGGACCAATGGCAATAGAATAGGATTCTCCTATAATGGCCTTTCCCAAAACAAAATTTGGCCAATTGGGATAGATGAAAAACTAAACAGATGCTGCTAACTACTCCCAAAGCATTTGAAATTGCAAAGAAACACCTAAACGGGTTTGTCACTAAGAGATCTCCATGTTGATGAGAAGCAAATACATAAAACTAACAGCAAAGACATCATGCATATGACAAATGGAAGCACATAATCCATACCTATGGGATTGACATTTCCCCAATACGTCTCCATCTGTGGATGCTGAAGAGGATCTCCCTAAACTTCACTGGTACTAGTGAGCAAGAAGCGGGCCCCAATTCGCTTTGCCAGGCCAAGCATGTTCAATGCTCCCATCACATTTGTCTTGTACAAATATTAAGGGGCTCAAAATATCTAGATAAAATAAAATAGAGTAGCAAATTTAATAGTCAATCTTTTACAAAACATTATTAGGTTCACTCCCAGAAATGATAATTGCATTCAGTTTGCAGATTCATCAAGGGACAAGTTGTTGCATTTGTACTCCCATTCCAAAAGGGCAATGATAGTTATCTTAGCTCTCTAGGTACCAAAGCAACATCTCTATAGAAGAGAGGTTCTATTTGTGGCACTAGAATCTGTCTTGTACAAGCACCAGAGATCTTGAATGTCATATGGTGTATGAAAGTGATTGAGATCGATTAGAATCAAATTTTAGTTTCGGGAATAGGTTTGTTTCAGTTAGTGGTTTATCTGCCTGCTGATGATTCTGAGGCGAGTCCACTTAGATTTATCACCTCCATATACCAGGTAGCCTTCATGATTGCAGTTAGTTGTACAATATATAAAGAGAATGGCCTGATTTTGAAGTGTTCTTACAGGACAGTAAACATTGTTTGAATTTATTTTCTTATAGATTTCTGATGTAAGATAGAGGCATAATCACGTTGTACAACCAACATTGGATTTGAAGCAAAGGAGACTGGTCTGATCTTTGTCAGGGGCATGCTGCTAATCACAATGTAATAAAAGAATAGCATAAAATGAAAGGCGACGAAGAGTTACCATGGGATGAAGTCACAACACTATTTAATCTTGCTAGGTTGTTCGAACAGCTACATGATACTGAAAATAAAATCTTTTATACTGGCTAATATTGTTCCAGTTTCTAGATTATGTGGATACACTTAAGGTGGATAAAAACTCATCAATTGTTTTATGGATGCTTGGCAACATGGAACTGAACACAGATGACTGGCTTAAAGCAAAAGAAACAAGTAAAGCTACACAAAGTGAATCAGATGCGAAGAATTCCTATGTTGACGTTTCACTTGGAAATTGGAATTATTTTGCAGCTTTTCGTAATGAGAGGAGGGATGGTAAGAACGAGGCAACACGTCTTGAGAAGGCTAGAGAACTGTATTGCAAAGTGTTGACACAGAGACTAGGAAATGTTTATGCTGCAAATGGGGCAGCCATTGTGCTAGCTGAAAGCGGTCAATTTGATATTGCAAAGGAAATTTCCTTTTACACAGATACAAGAAGCTGCTACAGGAAACATCTTTGTTTAGATGCCTGATGTGTGGGTAAATTTTCACGATAGTGGAACATCCATTTAATACAAAGAAAAAGAAATCACAGAAAAATATTATTTTTCTGACAAGGTAACTAGCTTAAAAAAGAAAACCATGACATCTGGCAAAGCTAAGAACCAATTCGCATTAACTTCACAGGGAATAGCCGCTGGACCTGTACTTAAGACGCCACGGGCACAAAGAATCTCCATGATATATAACTTATATGAAGTAGACAGAGGGTAAAACATATATTCTTTCGAATTGTGTACTATAATTACATAGAAAATTGCAATCGGGTCTTACTATACTAAATTATAAATCAAAGATAATCCAACAAAACTTACAGAATTTTTTTGAGAACCTGATGCCATGGAAGCAATTTTTTTAAACAAGAGATAAAACCCGATTCAATCTTAAGGACCTTAAAGCTCTTCTGATCACTGTAATTCTTGGTGTCTACCTTGGGAGTTTCCATGGTGTGAAAGTGAACTCTGACCAAAGCATAACAAACCTCACTCTGACCATGAAAACCTGAATGGTACTGATATCAATGCAGAAAAACCTAATATCCGCCTACTTACACTGAATTAAATTAACTTTCGTAAATCACAAAAAATTAAAAGTGATCGAGCTCATTCTATAGTCTCAACTCTTATGATCCACAACAATATGTGAAAGATTTTCTAAACTGTCAATAAGGGCGTGGTTCAGTGGTCAAGTCACTTGGTTGTAGTGACGGCCACGAGGGTTCAAACCCTCGCGGGCCTTGTGCCTTCGCTGGGCCAATATGCTCATGGGTTTGGTAGTTTCTTGTAGTTTTTGTATCGATTCATAGCTCCGGTCAAAAGCGCAGAGCTGTTGCTCTGTTTCTCAATTGGAAATACCAAAATAAAATGTGAAATAACAAAACAAATTGATTGGGGGCTGGTGTTTGGTTGGCTGTCAGTTGTTCTTTCTGCAGCGCTGTTTTTTACTGTAAAGAGTTTTGAGTCCCTTCAAAACCTGTTTTTACCTCTATCAAAAACAAAACAAATTGATTGGAAACACAATAAAATGTGGAATAACAAAACAAATTGATTGGAGACACACAACTGTTCATGTAAACTTTTGTTTGTTCTATTAAATCAGAAAATAACATTTACAAAATGATTTCTAAACTTGAAACTACACATTACTTTGATAGCAATCTGAAGTTGCACACAAACTTACAACAAACTGCGCCTTCAATGAATGAGTTGCAAGTCTTCGGTGATCTCCGTAGCGTCAGTTCTTAAATAAAGGCTGGTTATGGTCTGCAAGTCAAAGGCGATAATTTACTGGTTTTGGGTTTTACATAAAATTATTCCTTATAATCGTCAGAAACTCTCCATTCTTTTGTTTAACCTTGAATTTTTCTTTTGTTACACCCAAATTAATTTTAGGTGTTATCCAATTTACAAATTACAACAATTTTAACATTCAGTTAGCATGGAAGGGATTTTAGAAAGTAAAAATATTGATCAATTATAAATTTAATCTAATTCCCTGTGAAATTAATTTATGAGTGAAATAATTGAAAGGTTATTAAAAATTAATAGATATTTTATGCAACCTTAACTTGGTTAAAATTATGGGGTCTTAAGTGGAAAATTATTCTTTCATAAAGCTAATGGAATTCTCTACAAGATTGAATGAAATAGAAGGTAAATTTATTTATTTTAATCTTAAGAAAAAGATAAATGTTTTATGGAATCTTAATTGGTTAAAATTTGATTTACCTAATTCAGTTACCCAACATATAATTTCCTCTTGATAACCTTTGAGATAATTAATTGATGTAACAATTTAAGAGTAACCTTTTATCTATTTTACAAAATTAACAAATGCAACTAAATTTTAAATTATTATAATATTTTTTTAATTTAATATGTCTATTGTGCAAATAAATGTAACTAAATTTTCAACTACTATAGTGTTTTAATTTAAAAAATATCTATTTGAAAAATAAATGCAATCAGGTGTGATTGGATCACTAAGGCTCTGCTACCTATGTAATGGCCACCCTAAAATAAATATACCCAGAGAAGCATTGAAATTTAAATCAAATACAATATTAGTCTTTCCCAATAATTTTAAAATTATATATATACCCCTTTTTAATATATATATAACTTTGTAGAGATACATTTATTTGAGTTTGTATTCACGTGCATTTAATTATATGGAACTTAAATCACATTAATCAAGACTTAGCAAAATAAGACAATTAAAGATTTATTTTTCACGCTCAATAATAATTCTTTTATATAATAAATTAACGAGCACACCGTTATTAATAAAAGATATTTTACAAATTCAAAATTAATTATCTTTCAAACATCAATTAATTTCAAGGAGTTTCTTTGCTCACAGCTAGAGGCCATTTCAAATTTGCCACTATGAATATCTAACAATATTCATGAAGTATTAACATTTACAAACATTTATATACAAATATCCTCTTGCATTCATTATTTTCTTGGATTCCCAACAAACCTCAATTTGTAACACAGAAAATGAGTAGTCCAGAACTGCGAGAGGCAAGCCCATATGAACAACAGAAAACAAAATAAAACCAACAAATTAAACATGAGCACTATCACAAAGAACCTGTGTCAGATTCTTCAAAGGAGGAGAAGGGGGATTCCCTTCCCTCTTGGGGAACAAATTTTATACTATATCTCCAACTGCAACATCAGAACTCCCAAATCCACACTTCCTTCCAGCAAATCCTTCCCACACATCCTCCTTCACCCAACCTCCAATTTCATCACACAACCACAACCATCTTTCACCCTTCCAACCTACACATACTTCCATTTTGTTACACATCCCCAAGAGAGGTTTTGCACCCTCCTCTACCCCACACGAAGGAGGCTCTCAACCCATAGGCGAGATCCGCTCCTTATTCACACCCTCAAACCCTATAAACACAACAAGAAAAGAAAACATACACCACATGACAACACAACAGTATACACTTGACATTCATTCAATCTTTTCAATGTAATTAAAAATATAAATATAACCCTACCTCGGCTATCCAAGTTAGGATCAGCCCTAATCGAGGAAGGTCTTGATTCCTCCCTTTCCAAACTTTTGGTTCTAACCAAAAGAACGCAGCCCCGAGAAATTCACCCAAAAACCCTTCTTAAATAAACTACAACTTCCTCCAACTAAGAAATCACACGCAAATTAAGGCATAATATTTTCATAAAGTACAAATAAAGTCAAACAACTTTTAACATAAGCCCCTTGCCCACTTAAACAATAAAATGAATAATAAAATAAATAAGTAAGTAAATAATGTATTTTAAACATATGGGCTTTTCCTCCAAATCTTAAGGGCCTGGCTCACTAACCTGCAATATCTCCACAAAAGCATTAGTACTTTTGGAAATTAAAATAAAAATGCAATATATGTATATACTAGCACTTGCACCAGAAGAGGTGCAAGGGTTACACCGATAGAAAAATATAACACCATGTTTCCCTTTGTGATGAATCTCAATTTATAGGCGAGAAAAACAAAAGACATTAGAAACAATATTCAAAAGGGCTTGTTGTTTCAAAGGACTTGGTGCTACAGGAATTTTATCATATGAAAAATGATTGGAACTCTGCTATGTTTTTCTTTTCTTGGGCCAACAAATAGCTAGGGTATAGACATGGTACTGAAGCTTATAATGCCAACCAAATCACAAAATTAAAGAAGCAACAAGTATATGCATCCAATTAGATTGGGAAATGAAAATTTCCATAAACTAAATCAATTCTTAGATCATCATGATAGTAGCACAATGAATTCAATCATTCAAAACCCAAAAAAAAAACCTAAATCCACCACGCCAAGAACAGAGTTATTTAGCTTCAAAGAAAGAACTCACGCCAATTACCATTCCTTCCACCTGGCGTAGATTTCAGCCTCAACTAACATGCTTCAAGCAACATTCTCTCTATCCAACACAAGACTTGGTTTTCTCCAAAACCCATCGCACTTTTGGAGCTAGCAGAAGCAGATTTTATTGGTGTGATTTCTTCTTCCAGTAACTATTTTTTTTCCCTCTTCCTAAAGCCACACGTTTTTTTCCAAAATCCCCCAATGTTTCAACTCAAAAGCTCCAATACAATATAGAATAGATAATTAGGTGAAGCCACAAAAATTAAATATGTGGATAATAGAAAGAATGTGTTTGTTAATTATTTTCAATGATTTGGCCAATGCAAAATGATACATTGCAGAATGTTTTTTTCCACTCTTGAATTTGTTCAAAGATGTATCTATGCTTCCATTTATGCTGCACAAAAGCATCAACATACATTCCTTTGCCTTGATCTACCCATGGTAAAGAATAGGAACCATTATGTTGCCAATTATAAGCATAAATGACTGTTCTACCAAAATAGTCACCAGAAACAATAGCATTAAATGCCTATAGCCATAGTTGCTTGGCCATGCTGAAATTGTGGAAGGACCTGGATGATTTAATACACTGAACAAACGTGATAAATGGAAAAACGTGAACGCATAAAGAAAACCGACAATGAAAAACTATCAATATATCGTACTCTAATCCATGGCAATTTACTTTTTCTAACAAACAACCTAGTTTCCCTGCTAGATGAAAAGGAAAAACAATCTAGTTTGGAGTGTGAGACAGGTTTAGGCACAAAGCTCATACAATATATAGCCTATTGGCTAATAACCATGGAATTTTTGTATCATTATGAAATCCACCAATTAAATTTAATGCTATCTAACTTGCAGATTTTACATATTCAGCCAAATACTTTTAGGGTCAATACCATATTTTCCAATTGAACATTATGAAAAATCAAAAAGTATGTTATCAAATGACCATACCACATCATCCAAAATCAATAAATGTATAAACATGTAAACTTACTGTATATGTCCACAAATCAAAAAAGTAATATCCATGTACCAAAATCACCTCATAACATGTCCAAAACACCACACTACAAAATCATGAAACCAAACCAAAATCCCAAAAGTAGTATTAGTGACCCCCCTTACAACCTTTGCATCGAGCCTCACACTCATTAAATTCAAACATAGACAGGGAAAACTTTAAGAAACCCCCCCTTTGGCCGAAGGTGTAAAATCCTAGCGAATCTTGTATACTTCCCGATAAAAATATTAATTTTAGTGGCAATTTTTTTCATTTTTCGTGAAAAAAAATAATGTCCATTGGCGAATATTTTCTAATCATTAGAAGTCTGTGGAAAATCCTGGAAAAATGCAATTTTTTTAAAACCACTAAAATTTTTCCATTGGCGATTAAAATCTATTTTCAAACCAATAAAATATTTCAATTAGCGAATTAAACCTGTTTTCAAACCAGAAAAAATAATTTTGTTGGCGATTAAAACTTTTTTTCAAACTAAAAAATAAAATTCATTGGCGAATTAAACCTATTTTCAAATGATTAAGAAAAAAGCATTGGCGAATTAAACATTGTTTAGTAAGTGAAGGAGGCGCAAAAGTTTCTATAAAAATTGAAGCATTTATGAAGGTTTTTTGTCGGCGATGGATGTACGTTTCGGAATCAGAATTAATGGAGATGGCTGGAAAATTGAGATGTATTAAAGACACACATCTCATGTAGTCGGCTGGCGGTAGGTGGTTGTGAGGAAGCTAGTGAACTAGAGAAGCAATGGAGGCCAGTTTCACCTTGACATCGCAGAGGAAGCTGGACCCTTTCATTCACAAAGCATCTATGAAGCGGTTGTGGGGTTTATTTCTCTTCAAGGATGTGCAGGTGGCGCAAGCAATTCAATTTATTTTGGGTAATGGATTTGAAAAATTAAAGCATGGATATAGGACCAATATGGATATTTATTCGTTGGTCATGGCTTCGGGTCTGGACTTAGGAGATCTGGTGGATGTAGTGAGGAAAGTCATGAAAACTCCGGTTCACAAATATTTTTTAGAGGATATGGAAGGCATTTTGGAACGGGTGATAACAGGAGTGGGGCTTGTTAAGGTTGAAGGCATGGATGGTGGAGGCCCAAAGCTTGCGGATTTAAATCATCTCTTTATCAGGTGGCCAGAAGGATGCACCAAAGCTTTGTAGCGAGAAAGTGCGGAGCGCGGATGGAAAGCATTCAAAATTTGTGTCGAGCTAATGGAGGTTGAGGAGGTCATAGAGAATCTCAAAGACATCACCAGAGTAGAGATGTGTGAAAAGAAGGGTCTACGTCTGAGGAAGAAGATGAAGTCATTAATGGAGATAGAGTCGTTGGAGATGGGTAATTCACCGAAGGCGTCTAAGTAGTACAAGTTCTTTTTTAAAAATAGATTATTGTAGTAAATCTTTTCTGTGATTTTCTTTTTTGGGGGTTATTCCTATATTTGCATTGTAATTGTAAAACACCTTGGGGCACGAACAATGGTTGGAAGGGTAGATTTCAGGCGACTATGATTAGGGATAATTTGATATGTTGGAAATGGAAACTGTGCTGGCTAATCAACTTTTTTGGTAGTTGATGGATGAACATAAATCTAAAGTATATTTTATAGCATTAGTTTAGAATTGGAATAATTCTTTCTAAAGTATATTTTATAGCATTAGTTTAAAATTGGAATAATTTTTGGTAGTTGATGGATGAAGATAAATCTAAAGTATATATATAATAATGTTTATGATAAAAATATAAATTAGTTTAGAATTGGAATAATTCTTTCTAATTTCATTTTATATTAATATATATGATTTATTCAACAACATTTATTTTATACCATTTTGTTTACAGTGATTCCCAGCTTTGATTTTTTTCAAGATAATACAGCATTTGGTTTTATTGGTGAGCATGTTGAGATTTTATTTGCCTTTTACAAATAATTTATGTTTTTAGATAGATGAATTTAAGGATTAAACTATAAAAAAAATCAACAACATTTATTTTATAGCATTTATTTAATATGTATGATTAATAAAATCAATAATATTTTAATATAAAAGATTTTATATAAAAAATATAAATTAAATATTTTTTTGACAATTAAATTTTTTCATAAAACGTAAAGTGACAGGAATTTAAATGAATAAAACCATCACAAAATTTTCATATGACAGGTAGGGGTGGCCATCAAATTCTAGGCCTAGCCAAGAGGTAATAATTTTCCAAACTCCACACATACCGATCTTAATTACCCATCAATCCTCTAGTCATGTCCACTTGCTAAAATCTGCCTGCAATCTTCACTTCATAAATGCACCATCATTGCCACCTTTCCTATCTTAATTCACCAAAGTCGAGGTTTTGGTGCTTTTCCTAACCTTAGTTGCAAGTCTTTCTTGGTCATCTATGTAGTTGGTGGGTCGGAAGTTTTGACAACTTTGAAACTTCAGACTTTGGTTCTAAGGTTCCAAGTTTTAGCGACCACGCAACATTATGGACCACTATCATTCGATGAATTTTTGATGGACGGCTATAGTTGCATTCCAGAAGTATATCTCTCAAGTAGTAGATTTGTGAATTAAAACCTCTAGAATTACACTAGAACCGTTAGATGCGAACACGTGGGGAGATCAAGGCTCATCATCGTGGTAATGAACCTAATGGGTTGGATTTTGGCGATGAGTGATAGAAGAACTTAAGTCACGGCAGAAATATGCACGTGCAGGAAGTTTGTTTTAAAAGAGGGACCACCTAGGAAGAATGTAGGACCAAGACTTAAAAACTTAAGAATGTTTTACCCAAAGGATGTAAAGGAAAATCAATATAACCACGACCATTCGATGATTTTTTGATGGACGGTTGTAGTTGCATTCTGGAAGTTAATCTCTAAAGCAGTAGACTTGCGAATTGAAACCTCTAGAATAACACTAGAACCGTTAGATGTGGACACGTGGCGAGATCAAGGCTGATTTCTCTCTTTTCAATGCCTCGACGTATTACATTTCATTTAATTGAAATTCTCAATCTTTTAGTTTTGAACATCTAAAGCGATTGATTGGACAGCTCATAGCTTTAATGAAACAAGATTTGTAATTATTTCATATCGTTTGAGTGGAATTGGTAGTGCTGACTGGAGTCTAGGGATTTTGACAACTTGTCAGATTGAGGTACAATTTGCATATAGCCAAACGTCAATCAAATTAAACATTTTAATTTTTAATTGTACATTTAAGGCTTTAGATACACAAATTGACTAAGTTGGTTTTTTGGTTTGTGTGAATCAGGCTGGTAGTGGCACTAGTGGCCCATAATTTATTATCTATTTATGATATAATTGCATGCAAATTTAAAAGTAAAACATAAAGCAATTCAAATGAAAAAAGAAAGTTGCCATGATTTTTTTTTTCCTTTGAGAAATTCAGTACATTATCTATTTATAAAGTAATTGCATGCAAAGGTGGAGTACGTAGCCATTTATCACATTGCATTTGCAAAATTTGAAGTAGTGGTAGAAAATTCCAAAAAGGCGAGTTGTGGGTGAGGAGTAAAATAGAAACTTCGCTTGCATTGGACATGGAGAAGCAATAGTAGGCCTTCAGAGGAGAAATAACCGATAAGCGACTCCAATGGCTGATGAATTCGACCCATCCACTCATTCTTTGGGCAACCAAGCAGGTGGTTGGGCCGGAATTTCTAAAGGCTTATCATAGAGCCAGAGAAAATATGGAGATTCTGACAATGTTCTTAGCAGTCCTTTTGTATATGGGAGTCTCGAAAGAGATAAGCAAAAAATTGACCCAAATGGTCTTCATGCATGCATGGCTGGGCAACATTGATGCGGCACTAGATAATGTGGATGAGAATAGGAAAATCCCCATGCCACAGAACTACTACATGATGCAGATGAGAGGGAGAGAGGTAATGAATTTTCCTTTGGTCTGAACCATCAACCCAAAAGGATTTGAAAAATTGTGGGCTGAAAGGGACCGTAGCATTTTCTTTCTCCTCAAGGTAGCAAAGCTGATGACCAATCTCCCGCATGGGTGGGCAATGAGATATGTGGAGGATGAAGGTCTGGCAGATGAAATTGTAGCGGGTGATGATGATGATTGGGACCTTGGAGATGGGGAAGAATGGCTTGCAAATGATCCTAGGGACCCAGAGGAAAAGGCCAAAAGCCCAGTGCACTAGAAATGTGGAGCAAACTGCCTGGTGATTGCAAATTGCAAGGCGTACCTAAAACACATAGAGTTAGAGGATGATGATGATGAAGAGGATGATGATGAATGATAAAGTCTGGTTGGGTATGATTTCAGCTTTTTTTGTTAAATAGCAATAGTAACAGTAATAGGGTAATTGAGCCAGTCTTGAGTCTTGGATTGCCTGTACTAAAATTCAAGCCAATTTTGTAATGAATTATGTAATGCGTGAAAATCTAGGTGGGCTAGCTGATTAGGGAAGGTCACTTGACATAAAAGGCCTTTAGGGTGGTTTTTTGAAAAACAGAAGCTCGTGTAATCCTCTTTTGATAATCAATATAGGGTGTTGCCCCTAGCAATGTTTTACCTAGCAAAAAAATAATAATTGCATGCAGATTTAAAAGTAAAACATAAAGCAATACACATGTATTAATTACATTTACGTTTTCACCAGCGATCTAGCAGAAGCTTGGCGCTTGCGCTCACATTTGTATTTGTACTATGTAATAATGTGACATTGTAATTCAGTTGTAATAAAGTAAATGGTTGTGCTATTAATTTGACATTGTAATTCCTTTTATTAAGTCCTTTACAACGTTGAGTGATACTGTGCTATTAATGTGACATTGTAATTCATTTTATAAAGGCCTTGATAATCTAAGTGCATTAATGGTTAAAAATTAAAAAACTTTAAAACACATGTTTATTATTTATATCATAAATTACTCAACTGTTCGATGAAAATTTGAGGTATGGTTGTAGACTCAAACTAAGGGAGTAAAGCAAGCTTAGTCGCTAGGCCTTAGAGTTTTATAACCATGTGACATATCGCATTGTCGTAGAGTTATAAATTTTCATAACTACCTAATTCCCCAACTTGGTTCACTTTGTGGAGTAACTTAAGTTCATGCATACATAACCTTTGAGTTACAGTGTGTGGATTTAGTCGGTGGGTTGGAGGTTTCAAAAACATTGAAACTTTAGACTTTGGTTTTGAGGTTCCAAGTTTCAGCAACCATGCGACATGATGGACTTATCTTTCCTTTCAAAGGCATCGTTGTCTGACATCTCATTGAATGCTATGTGTACGGAATAAAATTGAGTTGTCTTTTCAAGAATTTCCAAAAGCATGCACGTTTAAAGGCTATCTTTTTGAGGTATGAAATTGAATGCCACATTTAAAGCACGTCCTATCAAAAATAACAACATAAGTGGGTGGTGAAGTTGTACTTAGACATTTAGCCTGCATTCTCATTATTTGCCAAGGCTAGTACTTCTCAAGTGCAAACATTCTTTTTACTCAAACTTTTAGCCTGCATTATCGTTCTTTGCCAAGGCTAGTACTTCTCATAATCTCATGTGCAAACATTCGTTCTCCATGAATTTGTTCTCATGCAGAGTGAACGTTGGGTCGGCGTAAGGGATACAGCGCTCAGACCTTTTAAGTTAGACAAATTTTGGGTGCACCTAGAGAGGGACGACGAGTCTAAGCTGGATATAAAACTCTTAGAAAGTGGGCTAGCTCAGGCTAGAGGGTTTCTAGAAGTTGTGTTGAGTGTGGACCTGATAAGTGCATGTGTGAGAAGGTACATTCTGCAAACACGAGAAATTAAAGTCACGGACGGAACTGTAATTGCAGAAATTTCTCCTGAATTTGTTTCCTGCGCGTTGGGGATTTTAGAAAGGGAACCTGTAGAAGACATGTATGTCGCAGTGGCAAGTGAATTCTTCAAAGCAAATAACAACTGGTGTAAGAACTCCATGGCCAAAACCTGGTTGAAGTCTGAAAAGAAAGGTAAGTCACAACTGCCAAGTAAACTCAAAAGATTACATTTTAAGGGAGAAATTGCAAATGTTATTGCTTTATTGCACCGCGTTGTTGGGAATCCACAAGTTGAGTTATTTGAGGATTGGATGTTCTAGTTTATCTTGATATTTTGTGATGAGAACATTTTCATTGATTGGGGTGAAGTTATTTGCTTCCATTTGAATGAGCAATTAGTTAATTTCCATAAGACTGCTACTTTTTGTATGTGTTCTTTTCTAACGTACATTGTAGGTAGTCGGAGGTCCTTTTGGCCTGGGTTGGAGCCATAAGGAACCCCAGCTTCTGATATTCCTATGTATAAACACTTTCCTTAGTTCACTAAACAATTTGGAATGGGTGATTTTTGTCGTGTTAATGATTCATTTTTAATGGAGATCGTGAGGAAGCTAGATGGAAATCCATAAATGCACCTTTCCCCTGAATTGATTTCTCTTGTATCAAAATTTGGGAGTTTTTATATCCAATTTGATAAGTTTTCCTATCTGAGAATAGGGATTTTTGAGAAAACCCCATGTAAATTACCTCAGTATCCTAAAGATTTACTGATATTTCTAGAAGTTTGTCGACAAATGGCCATGGTTAATTTTAGGTATATACGAAAATGGGTAAATGATGGTATGTCTTCCCATTGGAGACCCCTTCTTTTGTGTGCAAAAAAAACCAAATGTTCAAGGAGTTAAAGGAATTCTCAAGGAATATAACCTCCATAATCTGTCTATGAGAGCTAATTTTGACAATAAGGGTTTTGTGAAGCATAATCTCTATGGAGGGAGCTTATATCGGCATCAACCATCTATCAAAGATTTCTAGGAAGATTGTGTCGATGAGAAGGAAGTTTTGAGAAGATATTATATGAGGCTAATGCTAAAACAGATACAGTTTTTCAGTCTGTCATTTCACATTCCTGAAAATGTAGCTAAGGATTCAACAATCATAGATCCTGCATATGAAAAAATGCCTGATAAATCCCACCCTAGGGTTGATTGGAGCCAAAGTGAAATTTCAAATATGAGGGTGTGTGTTGCCCCAGTGCTTAAAAGAACCCAAGACTGGTTGGATGGGAAATGGCGGCAAGTTGTTGGTCCTATTCAGGAGCCTAAGTCATCACAAAAGAATGAGCAGGGGTCTACGCAAGCATCTGGTGCAAGTGTATCATCGGGGAAATCCTCTGTTGCAAATTCTCAGTTAGGAGGTGATGGTGATAGGCCAGAAGAAACAGTCAAGTTGAAGAGCATCTGTGAACAAGACAATGTGTTTTCTCCTACCCCTAAGAAGAAGACCAATCAAGGAAAACTTGTGGTTGCAGATTCTGAAGCTATCTTTAAACAGATCGTTGAAGATAATATCTTTCCTCCTTTGTCTAATTCTGAATTTCCCTCTTCTCCGCCTCCGGTTGATAATCCACCTATCACTCCTAAAGATGCTAAAGAAACTATTAGTGGAAATGAAGATTCTGGTCTGGTAGTAGCCTCCCCAGGATGGCTAAAAAAAGCAGTGGAGAAGAAGAGAAAGCATTTTCCTATAATGACAGTTGGAGTGGATATAATTTCAAAGTTACTTCAAAGCTCTTCAAAACCTAAGAAATCCAGGAGGATGTCAAGGATGGTGACTAATGCTACTTCTGGAAATCAAATGTTAGAAATTGTTGATCCTATGAAGGATTTAAATGAAGATGAAATAACGGAGGTGGACTACAAAGTCACAGGTGTTGATATGGGGCCTCCAACACTAGAAGGTGATGTGTACCATGTCAATTATTCAGTCAATACCTTGATTAAAAGAGTGAAAGAACAGAGGAAAGAAAATATAAAACTGGAATCTCAAGTCCTCACATTGAGTAACTTTATTTCTTCCATGCCCACTCCTCCTACATCTGATGAAGCCTCAAGTTCTCAGGTAGACGGCATCGATGTGCTCACCATAGAGAAAATTAAAAAGAATTTGAGCTATTCCATAGCTGCTTGTGAGGGGATCAATAAAATATCTCAAGAGGCTATCTTCTTTCTGAATAAATTTGTGCTCTTTTACACTCAAGTTGTTAATAAGTCAAAGGAGTTAGTAACAAAACTTCAGTAGCTCAGAAAAGATCAAACTAGTCTCTATGTGCTTGCTCAGGAAATGAAAGAATTGAACTCTATGGATCCAAAGATATTAATTTGTGAGCAAATTGTGAATAATCCTAAGGAGCTAGACCCTTCTTGGTCCGTTTCATTGGAATGGAAATTGAATATATATGATAATCTGGTGAAGGAAATTAATAATACACTTGAACAATATTATGAAATGTTGGCAGAAGTTAAAGAATATTGTCGTATTCTGGGAGTGGAAATTACTGATGAGTTTGATGAAAACATTCTAGATATAAAAGAGATCTCTTTAAAGTTTAGAGAGATATTCAAGAAATAAATAGTTGATCCTGCTACAGTGACATGGGAGTCCTTCTCGAAACTCAATCAAATGGAGATCCTCCTGAGGACTTATAAATGTGGAGAAGAGAAAAGATCTCATATGTTGGTTGAGTCTGAAAAGGCTCTGGCCACATGGAGAACCAAGTTACAGATTACTACAACTCCAGGAAGCAAAAACATCACTGCAATTGTCACCAAGTACTAGGAATACAAACAAAGAGTAAAGGCACACGAGGCGTTACTAAAGGAGAGGCGTTACTAAAGGAGAAGGAGGCGGAAATAATTGAAATCGAAGGAGTTGGTGCTGGGAGTAGGACCGTTGTTTAGTTTTTAGTTTTTATGTTATTTTCTTTAATTTGGTTCTCTTGATACTTCAAAGAATTTTTATTTTAATTTCTAAAACGGTTGTCTTCAAGAAACCGTTATCAAGACAAAAAAAACTCTATATTTGCCAGTGGATTGTTTATTATTGGAATGATAGATTTTTGGATAGTTTCATTACTGTGGAATGTTTATTTGTGAATAAAGATTTTATGGTGATGGGTGCGTAAGGATTTCTCAGTATAATTTAGATGATTTGGTAGTTTAAGCTATTATTTTTTAAGTTGGGTGGATGCCTTAAATTGTTATGTTGGTACATTTAGCTTTGTTGGCATAGCATAGAGATTATAGATGTTGAATTCATTAGCTTTTGTTCAAGGAAATGGATTCTAATAATATTTCATTTTAGTTCTTCAAAATCATTGGCTGAGTCTAAAATCATTAGAATTTATAAGTAGTGTGATAAGTGTTGTTCTTTAAAAATGATGCAAAATCACATGGAATCAATACCATGGAATACCAATATAAAAGAAATTTGGCTTTTCCTAAACTTAGTCACTTGTCCTTAGAATTTTATAAACTTATCACAGAGCTCTAAATTTTCATAAGTTCATGATTCCTGATCTTGGTTGATGGTTCACTTTGTTGAGTTACAAGTCTTTCTGATTAATCTTTCCACCGCCCACAGTGATTAGGAGGTTTCAAAAGCAGAGCTTTAAAGGGATTTAGTTCCTTCCACAGGGTTCTTTTGTTGGAAACTTAAGAATGGAAAGAGATAAAGAAAACTTATTATTATAAGTAATAACACTATGAAGAAATGAACGCTCCGCACTGAAGTCTTTTGTTTAAACTTAGCTTAGAATGGATAAAGGTAAATTTCGAACCGAACAAAATGTGTAAGAATAAACGACACTTTCGATTGTATTTATATCAATCCATGATTCCATATTTGGTGAATTATGTGGGATTTTTAAATGGTATAATATAAATATTTGGTGAATCTGTACATTTTATACAATGACGTTAGCAATTTTAGAGGTAGGAAATCAATATCAATGTATTTTATTTTAATGTTGAAGAAATGAGTCCTCACCGACAGCTATTTATAAATTTAATTATAAATTTTAATTATAAATTTTAATTATAGAGTTTAAATTGAATGATAAATTACAATTTGTTTGTGTGTGAAATATGTAGGTGTTTTATTAAATGCTTCGGGATTCAAAGAAATATTAGTTGGTCCAAATTTGAGAACATGTAGTTTGACAATGGCGAATTTGTTGCTTAAATATGTCTCATAAAAAAAACTTATTGGTGAATGGACATGCATTGGACCTATAGTTCGTAAAACCCAGGTGATTTGGACACTCTGTTGGGTGCAAGAAATTCACCAATTTCGACTTGGCCAATTCCTAGAATTCACCAATTGGTGAAGATTTGCCACTAAAGTTTCCCTGGACACAGAGAATTTTCTAAGAATAGGAATTTGTAAAACCCTAGGATCATAAATGCATTTAATGTATTCTTAATTATTTGATTTGATTTTGATCTTATTCTCTTTAGCAATTTGTGTCGCTACCATACAAATCAAATCTTTGATCTATTGGTCATACCAATAGGTAGAACATTTAATTTTCACCTCTGTGTTGGTTATGAGGAGAAACCCTTATTCACACTAACCTAGCCATTTATGATCTTCACGTTCAAATCTAGGTCATCGATCTCTTATCTTCATGCCATGATCCATCACTCTTATTTCATCTTGACACCTTTAAAACATGATCGTCAAATTAACCTTTCTTTAAATCTCCATCATCGATCTTGTTCGTTATGACCATCATGTATCGTTGCTTTCTTTTATGGCTTCAATGTTCATACTTGCGATGTAAAGACGCTCAATGACCACCGTCAGATTGATTTCCCTTTAGATCTGCACCTTAGATATAGGTTCTTTTGTATTCATACTGATTGCATATCACTGAAGGTACTTGTCGACCATTCCTATTAACAGTGATGTGAAGACATCATGCAATATAGATCAAATCCTCCATGCAATGATCTCCACCATTCCCTGTTACCCTGCGGGTTTTAGATAGGGACCCACAAAATCTTAGTGGGCTAGCGGGTTAATGCCACCTGTCAATCACTTGTGTTATCTTCCACTAGCACCCACTATTTATCGCTCATCACGGATGCATCTTAACACTTCACTTCACAACAATGATGTGAAGCAACCAAGCAATATTCTGCCATGTGTTTGCTTGCAAATTTTGGTCCCACCAGGTACTTTGTCCTTCGTCTAATCAAAATTTGGTTTGATCTTCATCATTACCCGCTACCCTGTGGGGTTTAGATAGGGGCCCACCACATGCTCCACAGGCAAGTGAGCATCGTTGATCTTCCTCGGCTTGATCACAGTCGTTGATCAAACTCCATCACCCATTGTGTAAACCAAAGGAAAGTTTCAAAACATAATCGTGATGCATGGGACCTTAGAAATAGCCTTCAGATGTGTAACCATTGAGTGTGCACTGTCCGATCTTCAAATAAGGGCCTTGGATAATGTTGCAACAAAACCCTCATCAATAGGTGGTTTATTTTCAAGATTTTTCATGATTGAGCAATTTTGATTTATAGTTTTTGTTAAACTCATGTAATTATATCTTATTTCTATAGGTTCTCCTCTTTACCTTTTCCCTCCATAAATTTAATCATCCTCATGAATTTCCCTTTTTATTTGAGTCCATTTTTCAAATCACCTACTCTTGCCCTCTCCATTATCAAATCATAGTTTGAGAATCCCTCCCATTTCCCTTTCTATTTCCTTCAAAATCTCCATCAATACCTTTCCATTTTTTTATTTTTATACCTCAAGGCTATGGTCCCATGGAGGTAGGCTTCCTAAAATATTTTAGTAGCTACTAGTGAGAATTATGCTTTCACCCCTCTCATTCTAGTCTTGTTTGAAGCCACATTATCTAGTTTGTTTACTATTTCTATCTTTTTCTCCAAATATTTCTCCTACACCTCTTGGTTTGAATTATTTGTTTTCCTCATTGACACCATTACATATATTTTATTTGTTTATGTTTTGATTATGGATGATTTCTATACAAAAAATTAGTTCTATAGTATATTTACCATTTTGTTTATTATATGGATTTATTTTGAAAGCCCACAAGGGAATCGAGTAAGGAATAATCCCCCTTGACTATTTATTTTAATAGGATTTTCACTCACATTATCATCTTGAAAATTATTTATAGAGAATTTTGAACACTTCAAAATAATCTGTAGAAGGAAACTACCATTTAAATCTAATGAAAAATATCCCATGAAATTTTTAAATAATTGTCAAACAAGGTCAAGACCACCTTAGGAGGTCTAAGTCGCCTTGTTGGAAATCGAGTAGGTTCTAGGTTATATTGGTTCTCCAACTTGTTATTAGTTATTTCTAAGGGGTTGTGAATCCTTATGATCAAAAAAACTAAAAATTTTGGCTAGAAAATGAGATATATATGACTAGATCTCTTCTCTTTAGGCTTTACAAAACCTAAATGGGTGAGCCTAATAAAAACAATATATATATAATGATGGGTTTATCACAATATATAAGGAAAATAAATGGTCCATACAAATACAACAATGGTTTGAAGATATATTTTCATAGTATTAGCTTCCTTATACATTTAATGGAAATTAATAAATATATATCAAAAAATATGTACACTAATATATAACACTAAAATGTAATTTTTCATTTTATCTGTATGTGAATGGATAAGGATACTAGAGAAGATCAATGCATACTACTTGAGATTACAAATTCTACATTCTATTCCAATATGATATTATATTGACATTCAATCTCTAGGGTTCAATAATAATATATTATTTCATTACAATAATATAACCCTCATTATTAACTTACTAAATGATATTACTAATACTTAATGAATATCACATGTCCCAATTAGTGCATAAAATGGCCAACCATATTAATCAAAGATGAACTAATCAAACCCTTGAATCCTATGACAAATGTGAGGGTAGAAATTTTATACTCTCATTGGGAATTTTCTTTCTAAGAAAATATATTCTAGTGAAAGAGACAATCAAATTCATAAGCATGTATTCATATCATATTAATCTCTAGAGAAAACTAGATATAACATACACACTAGAACAAAATTGCATACTTTATTATCTTTTAGGAAGAAAATTATAACCTTCAATAAAAAATTTATTTACAATGTTTATCTCTTTAAAAATATCAAGCCTTGCAAATGAAAATCCTTTTACATTAAATAATTTACCTAAATTTGGTGCTCAAGATATGGGAAATATAATGAGAGTTAGAAAGGTGCTAGTTTGTCCTCCTATGATATATCAATTTAATAGTCTCCTTTTCCAAGGTATTTTAAGATATTAAAAATGGCTACCATTTCAGATTCATGCTTTTATTTATTTTGTAACGACATCTTCTGATTCTTTTTAAAATATGTATAACTTTTGAAAGTCATAACTTTTGATTTGGGTACTTGATTGACCTCTCATTTTTCTAAACTAAATATTTTAGAGTGTTCTATGCTCCTAAAAATGAGACAATTTTCAACAAATTTTAATGAAGAAATCAATCATTTACATTTGTAGAATCTATTTTGAATATTTTTCTCAATATTTTGAAATTTTAATTTCTCACTATCTGTAATTAATCTTTGGTTAATTTTTTCACCACATGATGACTTTACAATTCTAGAGCTTTGGATAAATTTTAGGTCCATACATTATCATATAAAAAACTATAAAAATTTGTTATGCCTCATGTGCCCTTATATTATTTCAAATATTACCTTAGAATGCCTTGTGAATATTAGTTTAAGATATTTGTCTACCCTATTACAGTGCATCAAATAAATAGTATTCTAAGAATTTACTCACCACATACTTTGAGTGGTAGAGGTAGATCTCACTTTGGGAAATACTTAAGCCTATGAGGTAAGGGGTGTATAGGTCATACATTACCTTGCATTCCCTTGCTACACATGCCCTTGGTAGATAGTATTTTTATGAGCCTACAAGAGGTCTTAATCCCTTAGTATTATTATTGTGTCTTATTGATTGTGTGTGGTACATTACAAGTGATTTTTTTGTAAACCTTTTGTACCAAGTCAAGTCAAATTCACTTTGAAAATATTCTTGTTTGTTTGAAAACAAAATCTCAATTGGTATCTTAGAAACAAAAATTTTAAGCCAAGTTTAGGATAATCGCCGCCTACAATATTAATGCCAAAATAATATTCCTTACCTTTCAAGTACCTAGTACATTTTCCCATAGCATAAGTCTTAATTTATACCCAACATCCTTTTTCCATCTAATCTAAGTCATGGGACTTTTTATCCTACATCCCTCACATCAAACCAATACCTTTGTCCAACATCCACATTAACTACACCCTTAGTCCCATATCAATTAGTTGGTTTACTCTTATTGTCAAATCACACATCACACCTATGGATTCAAAGGAATTACCCATTATTCATTCAATTCAAAACCATAGTCATCCTTGAATCGCATCCAATATCTTTAAAACCATTAGGGTATCCTTGATCATTAAACCATCACCATCCTTTACACACATCATCTTTATATTATAAATCATATCATCATCAAAATAAATCCTTGAACATATTTGAAACCATCACCTTTGGGTCTCCTTTAATCAATCCACCATATAATCATTCATTTAAGATCCATAAGTTATCCTAGGGCTCATAGTAATTATTAGAAATCTACAACCATAAATGGATTCCAAAATATATGTCAAATCAAATAATATTTAAGATCCATGAGTGTAGCATAAAATTTAGTTCAAGTTTATAAAATAGAATCCATATAGTCCACCCAATCATCTATTGTCATCTTTGGGATCATCCTATCCATTCATGTTTTATATCCAAGTTTTTTCCAAGTTATCAACTACACTGGAACATAATATTATCCGTCATTTTATGAATTTATTTTCCTTTTTACATAGTCACCATAAGTCCAATATTTTGAGTCTTAAGGTTTCCTCCTTTTTAATTCATTTGATACAAGTCCATTTTCACCATCATATGTATCATAAACCAAGACTAAAGGATCCTAGTATAAGATAAACCATTAGACATGAAATGGTTGAAGATAATCCTTTTCATAATCAATCCCTCATAGAACTATTTTTTGACGTGAATGTTAGTCACACACCAACAAACAGATAAATTCTCACAGAGGTACCACTTGAGACCTGCTTGAAAGACTCCATTGAAACCCTAAATCTGGATAACTCGACAGTCTGAGGCTCATTTTATATGGTCTTGATTACTTCGGTTCCTCAAGGTTCATTTGTGATATTGTTATTTAAACACAAGGGATAAATGGTGCTTAAGGCGTGGCTAGTATCCTTAGAGATATAGACATAATCCCAATCAGTCATTAAAGAAACTTCATGAAATAAAAAAATTTGCAGCATTATTTCCCATAGAAATTCAAATAACACATTCATTCAAGTAGATTTAGCATTAAGCATTCAACAATTTCATGGAATAAAAAGATTTGTAATAAAACTCCATGCATTTATCACTTTTTTGGAACATTTTCTGAAATATAAAACATCTATTCTAAAATAAAGCATAAAAAAATTATTGAAAAGTAAAATTTCACCCAAGTGTTATCCATGCATGCCTCAAGAAATAACCAAACTAGAGAAAACCATTCCATACATCGCCACTTGCTTCACATCTAGGCATAGAATGATGCAAGAGTTTAAAGAAAAGGGGGATTATTTGTCACCGGATAGTATCAGTATGCACCCTTAAATGGTGCAACACACAGTCTTTCCTGATAGGAATAAACAATTAGCTATGTAATATTTCATATCAGGAAATAGCTTTGAAATTGTCTCTAATATTAGTTAACTTCTAATGAAACATACAATTTTTTAGTCTGGAATGGAACATAAAATAGGAAAAAGAACAAAACTTAAAGAAGTATTGGTTTTCTAACATCCACAAATTTTGAACATAACTTCAAATGAAACATCTCTCGACCATTTATAAGAACAAGACACTTAGGAAATTCAATCAACACATGAGAGGGAATCCAAGGGACGAATCACAGCAAGGCATGTGGCATATTACAACTAGAAAGATCATTTTCTAAACAAGTCAATGGATGTCAACCTTCTTCAACACTTTGAAACTCTCAGACTTATGTTTTTTAAAATTCAATCAGAAAATCAAACAAGATGAGCAGATTTGTCAAAAAAATGTAGGAACTTCCTCTGCTGGATATTCAGAGTGATCAGGTTGAACTAGTTATTTGAATCCACTGACACTTTTGTTCCTACATTCAGGTTTGGGCTCAGACACAAAACAATTGAAAGTATATCACCCTGGATCAAGGTACCCTCCTTCATCGCATGCATAATACCTGGTTTCCCGATACTTCTCTATCTCAATCTCCTCTTTTGCATGAACTCCCAGAGTGTATCACCCAACCCGGTTACATCACTACCCACAATCCAAATTTCTTAACCGTCCATACTGAAAATAGTCCAACGACCTACTTCTCCTGTACATAAAATTCCATATATCAATCCCTTTTTAAAGCATTAATAAAACTCTCATCAAAATAAAACCATCATTAATAAATCATCCTTTAAAACAAGTCATAAATAACATATTTTTAATGCATTCTCATGTAATTATCCCTTTAGGTGAGCTACCAGACATTTTAGGTTTTCGGGAAAAATTAAACAACCATCTTTAACACTTCAACACCAATGCACTTTTACCCGGTCACCGATTGCAGGCATTACTTCGGCTTTTGCAAAAGAAATCCGCCGGATCTCGATTACCATTGAGACCTTTACAACCTCGGACCTTTACTTCTGTCTGTGGCAACACTGAGCTTTGCATTAAAAATTCCAACCAACCTGGCTTTCTAGTACCTGATACCCAGTATACTTAACACCTAGTATACTCAAATCATAAATTATTTCAAAGACTTCCACCTTAACATGGGCTTCCGGTGATCCTTTGCCAACTAGCACCTGCCATAAGTATTAATTTTTTTACTTGGGTCCCCAAGCCTTACATTCCTAAAGAAGACACTACTGTGGTACTGGAAGAGAAGCCTACTTATCAGCCACCCAAGCAAATAAGATTTTACTCTAGGAAGAAGAAGACAACAGACAAGGAGAAAACATTGGCATCCCCTACCACTTATGGGGAAATGAGGGTAGCTTCTCCTAAGAGATCAGTGCCATCACCTCCAAAATGGGTCCCTACTATTGTGATAGATGTTGACTCACCTCCAAGAAGTCTTGCTCCATTGGAGCAGCCACCCCTTAAAAGGAAAAATACTAAGGTAAGAGGAGTAGTGGATTATTCTGATATAGAGGATGATGATATCCTTGTCACTTCAGAGGAGATACGGAAAGGAATGCCCTCTCCCATAAGGGAAGTTACTTCAAGCTCAAGGTAGGATAGCCTTAGACTGGGAAAGGTTGAACTTAGAGGTCTAAATAGTGCAGATGATTTGAGGATTGAGGCCTGCAAAGCATTTATTGAAGATCACTCCTTTGTTGAAACAAGTGCATTAAAAGATTTTGTATGGAGAGCTAAAGCTCTAGAATACGCAGAGAAGGTTGCTACTAAGAGGAGATTACATATGGAACTCTTCGAAGCTATCATTCGGGAAAATGTAAGGAAGGCTATGAGGGTTGAATTCCAGAATATGACTGCTAAAGAGGGTAGAGAGCTTGTGAAGAAGAGTGGCATATTGTTGTTACCTAAATGGAACATTGTTGACGCTATAGTGCTTGACACTATAAGGAGGTTTGAAAGGCCCTTGCAGTAAACTGAAGAAGAAGCAAAGATGGCACTTTGAGGATCAACATTTAGTGAAGAATGGGATGCATTATCAATCTGGTCATTATCTCTGGGATCTGAGAAGCTGGTAGTGGTTGAACCATTAGATTTTAGTGGAAAATTGTTGATAAAGAGAGTCACTGACACCCCAGCTTTAGAGGTAGTTGATATGGTTGTGAATGTTGCAAATTTTACTAAGGAAACAATGGAAGACCTCACTCTTGAAAGAGATGAGTATAGGAACAAATATAATAATCTTATAGGTGAATATGATAAGAGTCAGCAAAAGGTGGCCATGTTAGA
>VDFB02276096.1:0-102521 GCA_007258455.2 Sequoia sempervirens | reverse complement strand
GACTCCTTTGTTGAAACAAGTGCATTAAAAGATTTTGTATGGAGAGCTAAAGCTCTAGAATACGCAGAGAAGGTTGCTACTAAGAGGAGATTACATATGGAACTCTTCGAAGCTATCATTCGGGAAAATTTAAGGAAGGCTATGAGGGTTGAATTCCAGAATATGACTGCTAAAGAGGGTAGAGAGCTTGTGAAGAAGAGTGGCATATTGTTGTTACCTAAATGGAACATTGTTGACGCTATAGTGCTTGACACTATAAGGAGGTTTGAAAGGCCCTTGCAGTAAACTGAAGAAGAAGCAAAGATGGCACTTTGAGGATCAACATTTAGTGAAGAATGGGATGCATTATCAATCTGGTCATTATCTCTGGGATCTGAGAAGCTGGTAGTGGTTGAACCATTAGATTTTAGTGGAAAATTGTTGATAAAGAGAGTCACTGACACCCCAGCTTTAGAGGTAGTTGATATGGTTGTGAATGTTGCAAATTTTACTAAGGAAACAATGGAAGACCTCACTCTTGAAAGAGATGAGTATAGGAACAAATATAATAATCTTATAGGTGAATATGATAAGAGTCAGCAAAAGGTGGCCATGTTAGAAATTGAGGTAGCATTGTATAAGCAGCAGGTAGAAGTATTAAGAAAGCAAGGTCAAACTAGTTCAATTCATGCATCACCAACTTCTCCAACTACACATTCTCAATCCCCCTCACTAGATCAATCTTTGGAAATAGTGCCATATAATTTGGGGTAGGAGCCACTCACAATTGAGAGGCCAAGCATATAAGGTGCCATCCCATTAGATGATCCTACAAGGGCACAACTCCTCACACAAATTGAAGTGTATAAGAAATTACTTGAGTAGACATAGGACACAATGTATGAGAACAATTCAAGGATCGTTCATATTGTCTTGAAAAACCTGAATAGAAAGATTCAAAGTAAATTGAATAGCATTCATGCCAATTACTCATTGATGTTGAGAGCAATAAGGTTATCTCAAAAGGATAAGGAGTTGGCCACCCCACTCCTTGATAAATGGATTCCTAGAGTTGAGAAGTTGAAGCTCATGGCAGTTGGGGCCAATCAATAGGAAGATAGATACCCAAAGGTTATCCCAACTTATAGATTTGTCAATGAAATTAATGAACAAGGGTTTCAAGGGTATATTGCTCCACTGCAACAGAAAATAAGGGAATTGAAAACTAATTATGACTAGGAATATTTTTCATTATTTCTAGACATTCAATATACTTATGATGAAGTGAAACCCCTGTAGATGTGGAAGAAACAAATAGACAACACCATTGCCTCTCAAGCAAAGATTATTTGTGAAAAGGTTGATATTAATATTCTGAACAACACTTTGGAGAAATTTTCTTTTATCATTAGCTTTTTGTAGGATTTTGATAAGGAATCCAATTTAGTAATGATAAAATATTCTCCATATAGGAAGAAGATGGATGAAATCATTGATTTCAATTGGCCATCTAATGTTGAATATGAACAATGGAAAATAATATTTATTGATCAATTAGGTCTGCAAGTACAGTAAGGGAAACATATATGATTGGTAAAGTATAACACAAGTTTGGCCTTTGAAAGAATAATGTGTAAAAAATATATGTTTCTTTATAGCGAGTATTATAGACGAGTGATAATTGTTGATGGGGATGCTTGCTCACCTTTTCTGCCTTTGCAATTTTGTCATTGTGCTCAATGGAATGGATGTGCTACAATGACTTAAATGATATTATTTTAAACATGTGACTTTTGGAAGGCGAGTTTTCTCCTCCCAGTAAATGGAAACGATCTTTGTCTCATGTGTATTTATTCCCTCCAATGGAAAATTTAAATATAACTGCAAAGGGAATATGTCTTGTAGTGGTCCAATTAGGATGTGACATGTGTACTATTGGCCATAAGCTTGTTTTGCTCCCTTGTTTCCATAAAAGGGAATTCAAGGCCATTAGTGCGGGTCTCTTGTTGAATTATGGGTTCAAATTATGTAATTGAAAAACACAGAGTGAATATGTTTGAAGTCTTTATCTTAGGCTTTGATTCTAGTTAGTAAATTTTGTCAAATGTATAGTTCCTGAGCATATCTAAATGATAATGGAAGTTTTTGGAGTTTGTAGTCTCTCCAATTTCACTCTGTATTTGAATTATTAATGAAAACTCCGATCAAAGATCATTTCATTAATCTTCATTGTTATTATGCTTTGATGTATGCTTTGATTTTAGCTCTAGTTCAAAGGGTCAGTTAAAATTCTTAAATCAAATTGTTGATTCATATGCAGGTTGATTGGATCTGATAAGTAGTCTTAGATTCTAATTATTAATTTGTGAATTGCAAAGAAACCTCACGTAGATCATGGATGTTTAGGATTAAATTTACCTTGCAATTCAATTTTCTTAGACTCCTAGCCCATAGATATGGCACTTATCTTAATTTTTATAAACAATCCTTATGGTTCTAGTCATCCAATTTGAGAAAATCACTTATAAATAATATTTAAATCAATCTATTATTTGTTGTGGCTGGTGTTGTTTCATATTCTCATCTTTAGATGTGTAATTCTCTCAAGGAAATTCCAATTTCTTGAAGGATTTCATCTTCCTAGCCTCTGGTGAGAATACATTTGCTTTATCATGTAATGTATCTGTTAATGTTTTAGAAGAGTCATAGGATATACATTGTGGGATTACCCTCTTGGGTTTCGCAGAGTCCAAAGTGTAGGAGAAGAAGCATTAGTACTACATCTCATTTGTTGGATAGTTATCTTGCAGGTATTCAAGAATTGAGTGTGGAAAATTCATAGGTACTTGGCGAGATCTGATTGGTTTGTAAAAAAAAACCAACACATGGTGAAGGTATAGAATCATTATGCATTGCTTTAGGAAAGTTTGAATTTTTATTTTCTATGTTGCTCTTTTATTCTTTAGTTTGTAACATACGAGCAATAGCACGATGTCTATGCCTACACTCTCTATCATTTCAGTTTCACTTCAATCTGTTTTCAATTTTTGATTGTGTAGGAGCATGTTTTTCAACCATGGGCTTCTTTTATTCCCCTAGGGGAGGAATGGAAGGAACCATAGGGGGTTATTCAACCACTTTCTCTTTGGATTTGTAAAATTGTTTGACTTTAGTAGGCACAACAGGATTATTTTGATTGTCTCGTGGTCTCTTATAGGAAATGGTTGAAGGATTTTTCATAGATTGCTCTTGGATACTTGGAAGGGATTTTGGTTCAATCATTGGTTCATCAAGGATACGTGGCTCAATCACGGGTTGCGTAATGTTTCTAAGGGATAATTTTTCTATGCGCTTTACCTTAAACTTTTGATATTCTTTGAGAAAGTATTCCTCACAGATCAAATAGGTTCAATAGGCTTGAGCCAAAAGAAATAGAATGAAAAAATCCCATGGGAAGACACAAGATTAAAGCCACTCTAATGCACTGTAAAGCTTTCATTTCCAAAGGGAAAATTTAAACATTTATGCACAACTAATAGGATGGCATTCATGGAGTGAAGCCATGGATAGCCTAACATCACATGAAATTGGTCTAATGACAGGATGATTGTGAATGAGACATTTAATGTTTTCAGTCCAACATTTAGAGGAATATTTATTGAGCCCATCGTAGGGAAAGCAAAACCATTATGTGTTTTGATCCATGCTTTCAGTTTTTCATATGTATCTTGATAAATTTCATGCACAAATAGGAATTCTTTAGTGATCACATTCTCCACACAGGCAGGATCAATTAATATCCCATTAGTAGGCTTGTCGTTGATTCTTCCAACTATGTAAAGAGGACCATCGTGTGCATGTTTGATTATGTCATTTTATGAGAAAGAAATATCAAGGGGAATTTTGGTTGTGCCCTTACGAGGTTTAGCTTCAATAAAAAACACCACTTTAACCACTTAATCTATAATTTCATCTTTTATGTTTTCATCATTTGTGTCAACATTCATCACATAATTCTTTGTTTCACTAGCTTTGACAAATGAAATAGTATGTTTCGACATGGGATTTGTAAAGATTTGTAAATTTTGGTTAGGAGGAGCTACGAACTTATTACCTTGATCATTCACATCTCCAATTTGTAGATGATTAGAATCAATGAGGTCTTGCACAAGATGTTTAAGATGATTATAATATTTTGTATCATGTCCATTTTATCAGTGGTAATGGAAATAAGAATTTGGTCTATAGTTTGTGGGTAATGTTTTACTATGATTAGGACCTCAGAAAGGATGTAAAGCATATTCTTTCCCATGAGTTGTACCATGATATTATGAAGGGTGTTGGGTGAAGGGGTAAATTTTCTATTCCTATCTGCAAAGGCATATGAATTTTTGTCTTTATAGCAACCACTTGGTTTTCAAATTGTTGATTTGGTTGAGGGGAATTAAGTTGCAAAAATACCCCATTTTGTTTCTTGAAAGGTTGGTAACTCTTTTGAGGTGCGAATTCAAACTTTTCGGGATGGGTATGAGGATTTTTCACATCACTACCATAAGTTGAATTCTGATAATCATGAAGGATTGTACATAATTGTGTGAAGGATGGGAATTTCAACATCTCAAGTTTGGTTTGGATTTTTCTTTTTAAATTTTCAATAAAAATTTGTTGTAGGTTAGAATAAGGAATCTTAATGTTTATTTGTGAATAAAGCATTTGATATCTTGCTATGAAATCAATCACTTTCTCATCATCCTTTTTTTACATGTCATTAAATCAACTAGGGTCATCTTGGTACCCATGTGAATGTTGAAGTGGTTGTAAAAGGCATCAATAAGCTCATTGAGTGAACCAATTGAATTATTCGGAAAGGAGAAAAACCACTCTAAAGAAGTATCCTTCAATGACCTAGGGAATAGTTTAACCAACAGCTTATCTTCAAAGATAAATTCACTACAGAGGACTGTATAAGTGGAAACATGGCTAACAGGATCTCCTTTCCCACCATATTTCTCAAGTCTAGGAAGTTCTATCCTTGTGGAGTTTGTGTTCTCAATATCTCTAGGGATGATGGGTTGGTTTTGATGTACTATGAAGGTTAACCATTATTGTTTTGATGTAGGGTTGTGACTTGTTGTTGAAGTGTTGACATGTTTTACAAAAGTGTGTTAAGGATAGAATCATTATTGTTATTGTAAGGTGGAGTGGGGTATGTATGCAAAGGGAAAGTGAACTATAAATTTGTGAGGGAGAATGGTTGAGGAGATATAGTATTTGAATGCACAAAGCTAGAAGGTTTCCCTGTGGAAATACCTAAGGAAGTGTTGACGTTGCTCATAGGTTGAATGGTTGTGGTAACTTGAGTACTAGTGTATGTAGGAATGGAAATGGGTATTGTAGAAGGAGGAATTGAAGTTCCACCTTGGCTTTGGGTATACCCCAAAGCTTGAGTACAACTAGCAATGGTAGGGATGGTGTTATTAACATCATGCACATTGGTTGTAGGTACAAAAGTAATGGGAAATGAAGTATGCATGCTATTGTAGACACTAAAATTGTCCTGATTAAATAATTTTATTATTTAATTAGATTAACCTCATTCCTCTAAGTTCATATTTCTATTTATCCATTTAATTAAATATTTTTTATTATTTAATTATTATAAACTATTCTCTATTGTTAATTAAACAATTTAATTGTTTAATTAATTGACCACTTTTTTAAATAATTATCTTTAATTATTTAGTCTCTAATATTCTTCATAATTAAATAAATATTTTTATTTATTTAATTATCCATGTGGGTGTGAATAAATAAATGGTTTTTATTTATTTATTACATTTGCTTTCTTCAATCTTTCCATATTTTTTCTCTTCAATCAACTCTATCTCAATTTTGGAATCTAAATCTTTCCTAAATCATCAACTTTCCTTCATTTTAGAAACATCCTCTTCATTCACTAGCCAGCTCAATCTTCAAAATAGAAACTTTATGTGCACAATTATCTATTGATCAAATCATTTAATTCATAATTATATCTTCAATCTTCAAAATGTAAATTTCTATTTTGTAGTTGAGTCGACTCTATTGATTTTTCAGTTATCTCATGTCTTCATCCTCATCCTCATCTTTTATTTTATTTTTCCTCAAAAAGTCTAAAAATAAGATCATATCTTCATCATTTGGGATCTCACATTTTATGAAAATTAATTTTAGAAAAATCTTTTATCAATCAAATCAATCATCAATCATATTATTATTCTGGTGATATTGAGCATCCACATCCAAAGATGAAGCAACATCGCATCATTTATTTTTGAAGTTTGTAGTGGGATCGTTAAATTAGATATTTAAATTTGATTTCTTTATTTATGTTTTCATGTTATTTTAATTTCTTTAATTTTTTATTTCAATGCATATAGCTATGATCCATAGGGGTTGATTATCAACACTATTAGAAAGAGAGTTAGAAAACCCAAGATCCATGGAAAATGGTACATCATGGGATACCATGAGTCTCGAACTATGTCTCATAATAGTGTTGCTAATAGGGAAACAAGTTGTAAATCTCATACAAGTTTCACAAACTTAGTGTACAAACCCAAAATGTAATACAATTTTCAGATTCTAAGTAAGGTAATTTTCTTATTACACTATGCAAAAATTTGGAAATGAAGTCTTGTAAATACAATTTTGAAATCTCACAATGCACTAAATTTACCAAATTAATCTAAATATTATCAAATTAATGAAATAGAAACTCTACAAACAATAACAGAAATCTGAAAGCAATAAACAAAATCACAAAAAATGAATATTTTAATGCTCAGAAATTCAGATTATGATCTGATTAGGGACTCTTTCGTCCTAGGGAAAATGGGTCCTAGATTAGGGTTTTGAAACAAGTTTTGATAGATTTTGAAGTGTTTTCCAGTGGTTTTTAGATTCAGGTTGGTTACAACAAGTTTCAGTTTCAGTTTTATGTGAATTCAATGTGAAATGCAAGTGCAAGTTATGACAAAATGATAACCTAGAAGACCTAGTTTGATATGCAATTTTTGTTTCAATTTTCAAATACAAGTTAATATAATGTATATGTATGCACGATGAATGATTTTTTTGTATTTTTTTAGATTTAAAGAATGCAAGCAATGCAATCCTAAAATCCTAGATATAATGCAAAGTTGAATGTGAACTAGACACCCTAAATGAGACCTAATTCAATGCAAATGAATGCAAGATTTAAATATAGCATGAAAAGGACTCCAAAATCAGAAAACTATAGTGATCAAAGTTAGGTTCACCACAATTAATCTATGATGAGCCTCCTATTTCTATGTATTTCATTCAATATGTGTGCAATAATGTGCAAATGAGTTACAAAGATCAAATCTAACCCAAACTCCAATAAAAAGGTAAATCTAGAGAGAGTTTTAATTGTTGTGTACCTATGCAGAAAGTGCTTTTTTTAACCTCACTGAGGACTCATTTTCCCTATGGTGAATGTTTCTTGGCTAGGGCTTTGGAAAATCAATTTCTAGGTTCTATTCCTCTTAGTCTGCACTCCCAGATTCTAGTCAGGCGCTAGTAGAAAGCTAGAAATAAATCTTGTAGCTCAATTTTTGTGATTTAACAACTTTCTTTACAACTTTAACAACTTTGACAACTTTTGCAAAATTTCTCTCCAAGTAATCTTCAACCTAAAACCTGCAATCACACATCATAGGACACAAAAATGTGGTTTGTTAGGGAATAGGGGTTTGCCTTGGTCAAACCCAATTTTGGTAATTAAACCTTGTAATGAAATAACAAAGCATGAAAGAAATGATGAATGAAAAAATGCAATGTCACAACTCACCACACCTTATTTGAACCTTGGATAAATTTGAAATCTAGCATGAAGTGGCCTCAATGAATTTAGATCTTGATCATGAAACTTGATGTGAAACAATGCCTTGAATATTCTTGAATTGATCTTGAATGCTACATCAACACATTAGCTCATCAACATGCATGATGCACTAAATATTTGACATGATGATAGGACTCTTGATTACTACAATAATCTTTAATAATCTGCCCTTGAACTCCTTAAAAATTCTCTTTAATCTTGATAATGCACTTGTGAAAGTACTCTTGGTTGATTATGAAGATCTAGGATGAAACTAAGTGAAATAGCCTTGTATTTATACATATCTTAACATTAATTCCCAAAATTCAAATATCACAAGCTGACACTGAATAATGTATTTCAAATCATTAAATACCACAAAAAAAATATCCCAAGGGGGGGTCCTAGGTCTAAGTGAGGACCTATTCACCATGTAGCGAATGGGTCCTATGCCACTCACCTAGGACACAATTCAGACAATGTGAAATGTTATGCAAAAATAGGGTCCTAGGACCTAGTGAGGACCCACTCACCATGTGGTGAATGGGTCCTAGGTCACTTACCTAGGACACACACCTTCTAAAATTAAGTGTTGTGTAATGGAATTTATGAATGTTGGGTTTTATCCCTTAGAATTTGTATTTAATTAGGCTTAGATTTGAATTGAAGGGTCCAATTAAGGAAAATTAACCTCAATCAATTAATAAAGTCCTATATTAATGTGAAAGTGTAAAGATACACCTTACAACAATAAAACAAGGCACAATTAAATCCATTTAATCTAAAAGGGGCCTAAACTTAATGTGAATATGTAAAACATATTACAACACTAAATTAATGCAACATTAGGCTCATTTTATTTTTAATTATTCCCAAATTAAATGTGAAAAAGGGATATTGTTTCCTACACTACAGTATCATCACCAAAATTAACAAGACCACCATCATACTTTCCAAGCTTAACAAACTTACTCTAATCACCCGTCATTTTATTTTAGCATCCACTATCAATGATCTAGTAATTCTTCTCTTCTCTAGCATGAAAAGTAGTCAATATAGTTCTTTAAATGTTATGACCTATTTTTGGAGCACTTTCCTTCACACATTTTTCAAGATTAGTAGAATTAGTTCCAACATTTAAATCCATGAATAAGAACTCATCACTTCCTTCATCCGACTAATCTAATTCTTAATCATCAGACGCACCATTGTCCTTTTCAACATAATAACTCTTTTTGAAAAAAATACCCTTATGATCTTTTGTTTTTCATTAGTAACTTTTATTGGAAATTTAGACTTATAATAATCTATCTTTCCACAATTGAAACATTTGAAAGGTATCTTACCTATGTATTTTCTAGTACCCTTTTTCAATCTCCTCACAATTTTTTCTTCCACCTCAACAAGATCATCTGGATCTAATCCATCATCCTTTTCCACTTTGCAGACTTTAAAAGTAGTTTCTTTGTTTGTAGCATCTTGACCAAACTCTCTCATTTAAATATAAGTTAAAGCAACAAACATAATTATCCAAATTTTGATCTTCATCAATAGAAGAAACTTTAGAACTATAAGCTTTAGGAAGAGTTCTTAATACATTCTTTGCAACTTCCCTTTCATGCAACTTTCCACCAAGACCATCGATGGCATTGATAAATTCATCAACTCTGAGCATGTAGGCAGTAATATATTCATCTTCAGACATCCTTAGGGTTTCAAATTTGGCTTTGTAGTTATGCATCTTTTCTTTTTTGACCTTGTCATCTCCTTCATATATACCTTATAGTTTTTTCTAGATCTCTTTAGCAAACTTCAGACTTATCACCTTACCAAGTTAAAAATCAGAAAGACCACTCAGGGTTGCATTCCTTGCTTTGTCATTTTTTTCATAATCTTTGATCTCATCATCACTTGTTAGACCATTTGCATCTATTGTATAACCTTTTTCAAAAGACCACCAAACACCAAATCCAAGAGAAACCATGAAGGACTCATCCTAGCTTTCTAGTAGGTAAAATTTGTTCCATCAAACAAAGGATCTTTGACACCTTTCCTGTATGCCATCTGAATCTACCTCAAGTGGTTAAGCTTCTTCCTAAGAACCACAACTCTGATACCAATTGTTAAATGCATAGAAAAACTGAGAGGGGGGTTAATCATTTGTATACTTTAAACATCAAAAACTCATATTAACATTTATATCTATATTATCCCTTAAATCCTTAACAACCATTAAACCCTTATCATGCATTAATAGAACGTAAACATATGAAACAGTAATGTAAACACATCCAAATACATAAGAACAACAAATTTACATGGAAAAACCAAGAAGGGAAAAATAACAATGAGGATTATCTCACTAATATATGAATTGCAACACTGAATACAATAAGGCTAACTGCCAAGGGCTCACTACCCAGAAATATAAAGAAAGGCTCACTACCAAAAGAATCATTGTCTAGAAGAAAGAAGAATAGAAGAAGGGGTGGCTCATTACCAATTTGAACTACTAATAATGCATCTCTCATATGCCTATTGTGTTGGAAATAAGGTTCCACCTTTTTGGAAGATGGAAAAAGGGAGATGAGACCCTCCTATTTCGCTAACATGACACTCAAGGAAACCCTTAGAGGTCTCAATCTAGGGATGAAATGAAGGAAAGAGATCTGCAATAGGGTGTCCTAGGGTATGATAAATGAATAAACGGGGGTTCACCACCAAGCTAGAGCTTGGAAAGACTAATGATATGCAAAGCTCCACTAAATGAACTAAAAGTGGATGCAAAAAATAATAGAAAGCAAAAGAAGCAAAGAGGGGCACCTGAAAAACCTATAGAAGCTTGAATGAAGACCTAAAATGCTAGAAATGTTGAATTTAAAACACACTGGGACTCATACGCTAGGTTGGGCATCTTAGTCCCAGACTAGGGTTTTTGGGTTGAAACAAGAATCTGGTGATGACAAGTCTAAATCTACAAAAATATGGAAAAGTTAATATACTGGGACTCATACGCCAGAAGAGGTGTATCAGTAATGCTATTTTTTTTAGAGGTTCAAGATTTGAATTTTCTCTTCAATCTCTACTCTTCCTTCTCAACATAATTTTTGGATCTAAAATGTTGAATTCTACTATGTAGGTGTCTTTCAATGATCTTGTAGATGATGTGACAACTTTGATAGCTTTGAACACTTGAAATTTTTTCTCCAATCTTTCTCCTTAGAGGGTATTCAGCCTAGATTTGTAGATCACACACTAAAGAGAGGGAAAAATATTGTTTTGTTAGTAGAAAGGGGTTTTCCTTGGTCAAATCTCATTCTGGTAATCAAACCTTGTAATGAAATCAAATGAAAAGAAGGAATGATGAATGAACAATATGTAATGTTGCAACTCACCAAACCCTAGGAATAAAGTGTTGCAAACATGTATGAGATGGCTCCAATGGATGTAGATCTTGACTCTTGCTTGAATTTAATAGATATTGAATTGAATACTTGCTTGAATCATGAAACCCTACATTGCAAATGTTAGCTCAAAAACAAACATGATTCATGATGACTTTGACATGATGCTTGATACTTGAATGATGCTCTAAAATACTTGATAATCAGCCCTGGAATGCTCTTGTAAACTCTTGAATGCTCTTGAATTGTCTTGAAAACTCTAATTTGTTATAATGCATGAACACTCAAGTTGCTATGTCACTTGTAAACTTTCTGGGTGAAAAATGAGTGAAATAACCTTTTCTTTATACTTGTTTATGCCAAATTTCCCGAAATTACAATACTACAAGCCAAAATTAGATCTAGGAGAATAAAATCCCACCAATTTGAATTTAATTTAATTTTAAGCCACATGGGACTCATACACCAAAAGTGGCGTATGAGTCCCATTAGGCTAGGCTTTGGGACACATTTTTCAAGAAATGATTAGATTCATGTGAAATTCGGATCAGGGCCTCAAAACTTGGGTGGGACCCATATGCCCAAGGTGGCGTATGAGTCCTAGATCACTAAATTTTGGCCATACAATCCAAAAAGACATGAATTATGATTAGATGTTGGTTCATGTCAGGATTATCCTCAAAAAGATGCATTAATTAAGGCTTGTGGATGCAAAATAAGGCCAATTAAAGCATAAATAAGCCCAATTTATGAATGAAACCCTAAACTAGTGTGAAAGTGTGGTGCAACACTTTACAACACCTTAAATAAGGTACCGTTAAGTCCATTTAGTTTACAAGGTCCCAAGACCTAATGTGAATGTGTTAAACACACTACAACACTAAATCAAGGCCATATTAAGCTCAATTTAATAAGGAGGGCCCAAGAAAATGTGAAAATGCAAAGGAGTACATTTTTCATCATTACAATGTCAAAGGTATAGTTCCACTAAAACACAAACAACTCATCAAACAAAATGAAATGTTGTTGCCTTCTGCTCACTACATTTGGAAGTCACAGGAATTAAGGCTCGCACTCAGACCAAAGTACAAGTGAGTTAATTTTAATCCCAAATTAGATGTTTCTAAGACTAGAGCTCATTAGTGATCAAAATAACTTTATATTCCAACTCCAAGCCAAGGTACCTGCAAACAGTTAGTCTCAAGAAACAAGAACAAAAAAAAATAGTTAGGGTTAGATGAAAAAGTAATATGAGATCAAAATGAAACCCTAAAACTTAAGCTACTTGATATACCTACAAAGGCATCACTCAATCATGCAAATTATTTTCTCTATCATTCAAAGGTGTTGTTATATCAGATAGAGGTGTTGGTCTGGTAAATCTATAAGGTGTCAGAATTTGGTAGATGCATTTTTATATATAGAGGCATCGACCTGTCACCTACAAATAAAAAGGAAAATATATCAAACAAAATCATCGATATTTGTAAAGGCATGGGCCTTTGACTTGCAAAGGAATTTTTATTTGTAGATGCATTGGTTTGCTAAGTTGCATATGTGTCACTCTGCTTTTGGTACCTGCAATGTCTGAAAAGCTCAAACAAAAACAAGTTAGCTAGGGACATGGGTCCCATCGAGCATGCCAAAATATAACATGGGATGATAATATAATCAAATGCAATTGAAATTAACTAAAAAAATAGGTAATTGATCATACTAAACTATATTCAATGAGATTCTTCACAATTACTAATCAAGATTCAATTATAGAATGAAATATCAAAGTAATGCAATTGAAAACCTAATTAGAAATGCAAAACCTCAATCCCATTAGGGGATTGGTTTTGGAATTGATGTGGAGTGCTTAGCTTAAATCCTAATCCATGATTTATGATGCAAAAGCTTCAAAGGTTGATGATAATGGTGATTCACAAATGTAATTGGCTTAAGGATAATTACGAAAATGAGTAGAGTTTGGTTAGTTGAATGCTTGTGAATGAGACTATTTATAGATTTTTGGAATGAATCAATGGTTGAGATTGAATTAGCTAATCAAAGGATGAAAATTGATGAGAGATGAAGACATGGATCAAAGGTGAAATTAAGGGTTGATAATACCTAATTACATGGATCAAGGATTTTAATTGAAGGTCCAAATTGCTTGAGACAATAGAAAATCCCTTAATTTTAGGAGCATGTGAGAGATATTTCCATGTGGAGGGAAATATTTGAATTTGAAAAGGGAATATTCCATGAGAATATTCTTTGAATGATTGGAGGGAATTAACCAATTAAACAATTTAGAAATTAATTAATTGTGCAAGTGGATGGAATTAGAGACTTTAAATAAATAATTTAAGAATTATTTAATCAAAGTGGATTATGACATTTAATTAAATAATTTACATTATTTAATCAAAAGAGAGGAAAAATAGTATGAAGATGATGAATTAATCAAATAAAACTAATTGTTTGATTAATTGGAGAAAATAGTGAATTTAATTAAATAATTAACATTGTTTAATTAAATAGATGAATTTAGATGAATCGGGAGAGAAAATGGTGTTAATATGCGAAATCTTAGTTGATATGCTCAGGACATTTTTAAGTGTCTAAAAAACCCTTTAGTATTTTGCACTCTAGTTATATGGAAACCTATGTATGCCCATCCATTACAATAAAGAAAAAACCCATACATATAGATCTCTAGCATGGATAATTAAGTATGATAGATGAAACATGAAAATATATCATTGCAAGGGTTGCTCAAACTTTCACCATCATTTTATTTAATGATCACATATAATATATGTTCCTTTGAGATCTACACAAATGCATCAATATGCAAACATTACTCATCATTATACTTGCCATCTTTAAGGAAAGCAAAGGTGTGGAAATGCCTTCCTAATGCTAATTCTAAGAGGAGAGTGCAGACTATAGGTTCAATTTTCAATTACAGTTCATTAAAGATGCACATTACTGGAATAACAAAATAGACAATTAAGATCATACACAAAATTTGACACTAGTATTTAATGTGGGAAAACCATTACAAGAGAAAAACACACACACCAAGTAAAGTATCTTTGTATTATAGTAAATGAATTACATAAAGAGATTCCAACTTCACTTTCAGATGTCAATTTCACAGTAGCAACATTTCCCTGATCAACCTTGCACATACCAAATCCTGATTATAGTTTGTTATATCTCATTATTATAATGCTTATTCAGCATACAATGAAGAACACTTACAGATCATTCAACCATTGAACCTTCCTCTATTACAGTACACTGTAATGTATATCCAACAACCATGATTGATTCATTTTCTATACAAACGGTTCAGTTCAGTTTCCTCTATTGAGAAATTTTTGATCTTACGAGTCATGAATGGTCACCACCAACTCAACATAGTCCTCCAGTGTTCATCGTACACCTTATTAGTCCAACCAAGTTAGCATTCGTTGAAGCACAATCTGTCTTCAAGTCCATCGACATGATCAACACTATCAGCAAACATCTGGGATATCACAACGATAGCCTAATTCTCCCCAACGTCCCAAAAGAAACACTGAGATCATGAGCATCACCAAGAGTCACATCGTCCTCATAGTCAGCCTTATCGACAAGACTACAACCTTCGGAGGATGTTCGAAATGTCTCATTAAAGTCCCAAGTCACCCCAATGTACTTTAGTTCGGTTGTAGTTCAGAACAACTCATTTGCAAGAGTCACACTAGTGTTCAATGGGAACAAATCCATCAGTGAGAACAAAGGTGTTGGTCCAACATTCTCAGGTCTTACCGAAGGCCAATGTTATCCTAACGCAAACCCATACATGACCATTGGCAAGAGTCTCCCTGAAGGAACTCTTCGACCAAACTTCTATCATCGTCGAGAGTTAGGAATCTTGCACTGATAGTTTAGGTCACACCGATGCCTTTTGTCGACAAGATCGACCATTAGTCTCACCAATCTGATCACTTCAAGCTTTCAGAATTAAGCTGCTCTTCAGGAAAAAATTCCAGGTGTCTCACCGATTTTTCTCTTTCAGAAGGCTTAGGTCAATAAGTTTGAGGCACATGTCTCAAACACCATCATTTTGAGTAGTAAAATTAGAAGGATTTGTATGAAAAAAATTAAAATGGGCCCTCAAAATTTATTAAAATTTATTGAGAAATGATCTAGAAACAACATGAAGGTATTAATTTTTGAAAACCATAACATCCATATTGACTAAATCATGGTGGTTTTTATTTCTCTCCTCTTTGAATATGTACCTAAAAAATAAAAATGAATTATGGGTAAAATCCAATCACAACTACTAGTTGCAAAGGTTGCTACTACGTCATTAATGGAAAATCTAGGCCATTTTCACCATCACTACTTGAAAAGGTATACAAATTCTCCTTCATTTGATCAAAAATGTGCTTTGGATTGAAAAATCCTTATTCTAGACACTAGGGTAACCAAACTAGTCATAAATGACCTTCAATATTGTGCAAGGAGGTAGGCGGAAGCTACAGTGAAAAGTGGTAGGAGTTTAAATTATTAAGGGTTAGGGGGACTCATACTCCATGCCTTTGGTTAGGGTATCAGGTAAAGAGGTGATGAGGAACTCATACCATTAGGGTATGCAAAATGGGGGAAGTCAATAAAAGCAATCCTAAAGGTTATAAGACTTGGAGTTGGGGATCAAGATTCAATAATACTTCATCGTAGGTACCAAAGTGAAGGGAAGCGAAAAATTTTGACTCCAAAGATAAATACAAAGGTGACAAAAAAAATTGGAGGGTCATGGAATCCATGAAAGTAATGATGACTCTAAAAATATAAAATAAGTAATTAGGAAACTTTCTTAAGGTAGGGAATCAGGATGTTGAGGATGGAATGGGATGATTATATGCAATGAACTAACTTATATAAGAGAAGAATGTAATATAAATATGCTAAAAATACTTGATAATAACTAGGAATAACAAGCCACTTTGAGGGGGGAAACCTCCAAATATCTCCAATGAGCACAATGAATAATGTGATGATCAAATAAGACTAACTACCTCCTATATATACCCTACCTATGCCTAAGATATCACCCAATCTAACTTAGATAATAACATATAAGCCCTAGACCGACCTAAATAACTAAATAATAATATAATATTGATAATATGACTTAATTAAGAGTTAAGGTAGCCACAAGTTGACTACTCATAACCCTATACATACTTTATGATTAAGGATGTAGCATGACCCCCCTCTTTAGAGAAGCATTGTCCTCAATGCTAATCAAGTGTGGATGATTCTAAATGAACTCTTCATCCTCATATGTGGCATCTTCCATTTAATGAGATACTCAATGAATGTTTTAGTCCTTAGCTTCTTCATTCATGTTTAAAGAATGAACTCTAGCTCTAATATGATTCTTCCTTCCTCATCCAACTCTGGTAATATTGTTTGTGTTGGGATATTATGCATAATCACTTTATTCAAATAGGAAACATTAAAAATTGGATTTATCTTTATTGTTGGAGATAACTCATCTTGTAGGTGAAACTTCCCATCTATTACATGATTTAGTATGGATCATAACACTTTTTTTTTCTTTGTTTATTACTTCAAGGCATTTGTTCTAATGTAATTTTTCTTTCCTCGCCTAGCTTTGGTAATATTGTTTGTGTTGGAATATTACACTAAATCACTTTCTTGAAATAGGAAACATTAAAAATTGGATGTATCATTATTGTTGGGGGTAACTCAATCTTGTAGGTGAAAATTCTTTCTTTTGCATGATTTAGTATATCATAATATTTTGGGTGCAACTTATTGTTATTTTTCTATTTCTTCAAGTAAATTTGTTTATAAGGTTACAATATCAACAAAACACAATCCCCAACTTCAAAAATCCTTTCACTATAGTATTGTTCATCCTACTACTTCATTTGATTTCATTCCACAACCAAATTCTCCTTGAGTCTTGAAAGTACTTGTTATTGATTATGCATGTGGTCCTCCAGAACCTAAAATATTGGTGTCACCTTAAATGATAAAGTTATGGATGGAGGAGGATATTGATATAGTGTCATAAATGGAGATATTTGTTTTAACTATGGAAGGAAGTGTTATACCACCATTATTCTAGTGGTAGCCAATCTATTGATTGAGTTTTATTATCTAAAGTAGAAAAACATAGGTATCCTTCAAAAAATTTATTAACAACCTTAGTTTTCCTAGCATATTAATGATAGTATGAAGAGATAAAATCCAATTGAGTACCCAAACAAAAGAATAAATATTTCCAATAGTTACTAGTAAAGATAGGATCACGATCATTGATAATAACCTTAGGTGCACCTTGTAGCTTTTGTATATTCTCCAAAAAATATTTTTCCACTATAATTTTTGTAATATGATGAGATAATGCAATAAAATGGGCATATTTAGTGAGACAAACCATCACTACCATGATGACATTCATAGATTTAGATCTTGGAAGCCTTGTGATGAAATCCATGGAGACCTCTTCACAATGTTTCCTAGGAATAACTAAGGGTTGCAAAATATCAAGTGTCTTAATAATCTTCCCTTTATTTCTTTGACAAATCAAACATTTTTTCATAATTTTTGTAACATCCTCTTTTATCCCTTCCCAAAGTAAGTATTGCTTGATTCAATGATATGTATTTAAAAATCCTTAATGATAGTCAACTAGAGAATCATGAAGATTTGTGAGAATATTTTGTTTGAGTTGAATTCTTACATAGGGATAATTTCTCTTTATACCACAAAGCATCTCCCTTCCAAAAAATATACCTAAACTACTAGGATTAATTTGTAATTTTTGAATAAGATTAATTGTAGCAACATCATTTTTCCACTTTGATTTGGCTTTTGCTACCCAATCTACTTAAAATATTGAATGAAACATAATAATGCTTCATCCTTCTCATCGTTCCTAGATAATGCATATACCACAATATTTTCCTTCCTTTTCTTATATACAATCTCAAATTAATGCCCTAAAATCTTGGTGACCCCTTTTTTTTGGTCTTTAGAAGATAATCTATGTTCCAAAAAATATTTTAGGATATCATTATTTGTCTTAACTTTCAATTTTCACCCATTCAATATGGCCTCCATTATTTTATTGCATGAAGAATTGTTAAAATTTATTTCTCATTACTTGGTTTGAGATGATTCTTACCCTTTAATTGATGACTCTAAAAATAAATGGGTTGTTCTCCTTGCATGAGAATTGATCCTATACCATTACCTAAAGTATCACACTCCATAATAAAATCCTTCATGAATTTTGGAGTAGAAAGAACTAGAGTAGTACACATAACCTACTTTAATCTTTGAAATATCATGTTAGCTAACTCATTCGATTGAAAATACTTCTTCAAGTGATTTTTGAGGGGTGCTAATATATGACCATAGATCTTCATGAATCTTCTATAGTATCTATTCAATCCCAAGAAACCCCTTAATTTCTTAATATTTTTGGAAATAGGCCATTTATGATAGCGTTAATTTTGTTAGGATCAACCTAAAATCCTTCAAGGTAATTTATGTGTCCTAAGTACTCCACATATTTGAGACCCAAAACACACTTGGAAGGATTAGATAGAGCTGGTGATCTTTGAGAACTTGCAATGCTTGATCTACATGCTTCAAATTTCCCTCCCATGTATTTCTATAAATCAATATATCATCAAGGAAAACTAATACAAAATTCCTCAAAAATTTCTTAAAGATGGATTTCATCGAACTTTTAAATGTATATGGTGCATTAGTAAGACCAAATGACATCACCAATAACTTATAATGACCCTTATTAGTCCTAAATATTTTCTTGGGAATATCCTCTTCCTTAATTCAAATTTAGTGATAACTTGATCTAAGATCTAGTTTTGTAAAACAAAATAGCTCCATTAAATTCATCTAGTAAATAATTAATGACTGAAATAGGAAACTTATCTTTGATGGTGTAGATTTGAGCACATTTTAGTTTGGTAACATGTGCCAAGTTTTATCCTTCTTACACACCATCACCATAGTTGAGGAGTAAGTACTCTATGTATGCTTGATAATACCTACCTCAAGTATCTCTTAAATAATATTTTTAATCTCACCTTTTTGAATATATGGGTACTTGTAAGGCTTGATGTTAGGAGGTTGACTCCCTATCAATATTTTTATGGTATGATCATGATCCCTCTTAGGAGGAAATCCTTAATGCATATCTCCAAAAACTATTGAGTGATAATCTATAATTAGTTTGTAAATATGGATGGTTAGGAGCATTTGATTGATAGGCTTCTAATGAAAATAATTGGGCAATAAATCCACCAACTCCTTTCTTAAGTATCCTTTTGATTTGGCGAGACCTTACCATCTATGGGGACTTATCATGCAACGCTCTTAGCTCTACTAACCTTCTAAGTGAAATATCATCAATATTTACTATAAGTTAATCTTAGTTGTTCCCAAAATGATAATATTTACTACAACCATGGAGATAACAAACATTGGGAAATCAAGATGATAGTCTCCCATGGATAATTTAATGTTGTGGTATTTCCTAGAATAACTAATAATACCCCCATCTACAACCAAGACTTCAAATTTTGGAGCTTGATATATAAAATAATTTAGATGAGTATCCAACTTTTTGTTGATGAAATTATGAGTGCTTGCTAAATCTATCAATACTTTTAATCTCTCCTTTAAGAAACATGCTACCTCGAGAGTTTGTGGTGTGCTAAAACATGAGAGTGCATGAAAATAAATGATAGGTTGAGAATCTTGTGGCTCCTCATCTAAATACTTGTCACCCTCTAATATTGGTTCCTCCTCTTCTTCCTCACTTGGACCTTCAATATAGAACAATCTATTCTCATTGCATTTATTTCCTCAACTACATTTTCTATCACAATTGAAACATAACCATTCTTCTCTCTTCTCCTCATTCTTTTTGGTTTCAATCTGGTAGGATGAGGGACTAAAGATGTTAAGAAGTCTTCCTCTCTTATCCCATCAACTTCTTTCCTTCTAGGAATTAAATAATTATCCTCTTCCTTGTGTACTAAGATAAAATAACTATACACAGAGTTAATATTAAACATGTGTACCCCATCTTGGATGTGATCCTTGAGACCCCCTAAAATTAAGTCATTCAAGTTCTCTTCTATAATTGTATCCACCCTCAAGGATAGATTTCATAATTTATGAATGTAATCCCTAACTAATCATGTTTATTGAAGTTTAGCTATCTAGCTAAAGAATTTTTTGATCAAACTATTACTATATTATGGTTGTAATGTAAATAATGTCTATGAGATAGTGAGGCCCTTTTTCTGTCATTGAGAACATATCCATCAATACCAAATTAATTTCTTTGGTTCTAGAGATAAAGAAGCCATTGTCACCTTTTATCCACTTAGGATTTTATGCACATCATAATTTTCTCAATTTGACTTATCCAAGTGAGTGGATCATTTTCATCAAACTTAAACATATCCATGTTTTGTGTCAATCTCCTAGCTCTCATATGAGTATTAACATTTGTATCTAGATTATCTAACTTAGATAATCCACCTTGGTTGCTTGAGACATCCTTTCAATCATCTTGATTTATCATGTATATAAGAATGTAACATACTCTAGATACTTGATATCTCTCATGTTAGGAGATGCATATATTCCTTAATATCCTTATTTACTGATGAAATTTCTTCCCTAAAGATGTTGATTTTATCATTAGGATTAATATCCTCAATTACTACACCCTTATTTGGAGTTTTTTCAATATCAACAACATTCTTTTCACCTCTTGTTGTAGACCCTATTATGATGGAAATGAATAATTGTTGGCATATGGCTTTGAGTGACTATCTTTTGGCTTCTTGTGTTGTCATTGATGGCAACTGGAGTCAGCAGTATGGTCCGTAGTGTTGAAGTTGCTCCTACCGGCAAGATAAGTAAGAGTTTGTAATCTATCGACATAATGTATGAAGAATAGGACATCTAGTTGACAAGTCGATCTAAATACTTCACCGGATCACTATTTTGTGGTGTGGATCCCTAGGGAAGCTTTTTTAGCATGTATGTTATCCTATTAGAAAGTTTTGTGGTGTCACATTAATCAGAGTACAAGTTAAGAGATTCAATAGAATGATTTACTGCTTATTTTTCTCATTCTAGCTGACCTGGTGTTTATGGCGTGTTGCAGATGTATGTGTTTAGTTATTTCTTATGTTTGTAATTTTGGTTTGGGTCCCTACTATATTCTAGCCGACTTGTGTGGTATGCATCAATTCTAACTGATGATTTGGGCTGACATAAGGAAAAGTATTATGTTTTGTTTTGAAGATGACATATAACAAATTCTTGCTAGCAGATATATAAAGGAGATAGGAAAATCATTTTGAGATGATGGTGATAATGATAGATGTAAGATGAAGTTTTAAGATGGCGTATGTGTGCGAAAAAGTGTAGAACAACTATCTGGGCTAATATCTGTTGAGCAAAAAAAAATTAAGCTACAGAAGGGTTTTTGTAGGAGAACAGAGCAGAGCAGAAGTGTGGACGGGATGAAAGATCCAGAATCTAATTGTGTGCTTCATTGGAATTGAATCCAGGCATTTGTAGATGTTATATTCTCAGTTCAAAATTTTGTTGTAATCTCAAATGTATTTTGTAGGCAGTGAGCCTTCTCTTTTGAGCAGTAAGCCTGAATGCAAGTGCATTCCCCTTTTATCATACTTTTAACAGAGTATACTTTGTGGATTAATCTCCACTGTGGTTTTTCCCCTAATAGGATTTCCACGTAAAAATATTGGTCTTATGGTGTTCCTTAGTGTGTTTGCATGTTTAATTTTGTCTATATACTATGAATGTTATTGAAGGTTTATTTATTATTGTTGATTGTTTTAAGATCTAATTTGAATATCAAATATTGTCAAACACTGATTCACCCCCCTCTTAGTGTTCTTAGTTTCCAACAATTGGTATCAAAGCAGGTTCCTCTTCTGAATTTTAATAGCTTGAGGTGGATCTTGAATTACAATGGATGCTGGTGGTCTTCAACAATAGATTATCATGGCACTTGATGATCTTGATCAATCTAAAGTAGAAGTCATGGAACTAAAAGAAAATATTGTGGTTGCCAAAAAATTCATTCAATCACTGAAGGATAAGATAAATGAGTCAAGGGAAAAGAGGAAGGAACTGTGTGATCAGTTGAACCAGAAAGAAAGCAAAGGTCTGGATGATGTCCATATGAATCAAACCCTAAGATAAATAACAGAAGAATGTGAAAAGCTTGCTAAGGACAATGCAACTCTAAAACTTGAAATGGAATATGTGGCGATAAAGTTAACCAAAGAGATTGAAGAAAGAAAGAAGAAAGAGGAGAATCTAGCCCAGTCCTTGAAAGAAAAATATGAAGAATGTAGTAGAGTTAATAGTGAATTCATTCAGCTAGAGATTGAACTGCAACAATCCAGAAACAATGAACAAGAGCTTGAGAGACAGGTAGTTATTCTCATAAATGAGCTTACTACTGCAAATGAATTCAAGGAGAAGTTCAGGATAATTTCTTTTAGGCTTGATGAGATAACTAAAGGACAAAAGGAGACAAATGATAAGTGAGGTCTTGGCTATGAGAAGGGTGAGAGCTCTGGATCTGAACAGAAGAACCTTAAAAAGAAGAACAAAGGAAGAAGACATCCGGTAAGACAACCCAATGCTCAGAAATTTAATGGATACTGATCTGTTTGTAATAAATTTGGTCATATGGCTTCTCAATGTAGAAGAAAGATAAACCTTAGCATTCCATCATTTTTTGGTCAGTGTTTTAAATGCAATAATTTTGGTCGTAAGTCAGTAGAATGCAAAAGTATGTTTTTCAGTGCAAGTAATATTAAATGTTATACCTATGGAAGATTTGGACATGTTGCTAATCAATGTAGATCAGGAGGAAATCAATGGAATGGATGGTATAGAAAGAAAAATCCGGTATGCTACAATTGTAATAAATTTGGTCACATTGCAAGATTTTGTAGGAACAAAAACATGAATAAAAGAGGTTGTCTATCAAGGAAGAAACTCACAAAAAGACAACAAAGGAAAGGAAAAAGCATTTGTGGAAGAGATAAGAGATTAGATGAAGAAAACATGGGTAAAGAAAGGTGAATTTGATGAAGGCAATAAGGTTGTAATGGAAGCTCCCTTTAGTAATTCTTCCAGCGATTGATTTTAGGCCAGTGGCCTAGGGGGAGTTTTTCATGAAAATCCTTTGTCCCCCTGTGTGTAGTTAGCATCAAATCACAGGATGTCATCAAAAGTTGTGTTATTTAGTGTCAAATACATCTGTAATCATTTGTTGAGTTGGGTGAAATGTTAAAAGTCTAAAGTTGGATTTTTCACTTGTTGTATGAGTTCACAGTGCAACCAGAACGTCCAGGGCAACACATTTAATGCGGTAGAAAGTTAAGTATGTGAAGTTATAAAAGGGAACTTGGAACCCTAATTTGTCACTATGCACCCAAGGAAGAGAAGTTGAAGAACCTTTTCTGCAAAATTCGAAGAAGTGAAAATCAATCTAAGCTGAAAATTCTCTAGGTATCTCTATTGCTTATCAAATTCATATCCATTTGGTGATCGGTAGAACCCTGTTTAGTAGGAAAAATGAAGAAAATCCAAGGATCAGTAATTTTGGATGAATATAGTAGTTATAAGATTAGGGATATAAGAAATTCATTGTCATCCATTGAATTGAGAAGGCTTGGAGGAGCAAAACACAACAATTTGGATATTTGGGATGAATTCCCTCATTTCGTCAATGTAGAGGTAGTTCAATTTATCCTAAATAGATTGGATGGAGATATCCTTACTCTGGATAAACCCTATCAGATTTCTAAGGATGTAATAAAAAAATTAACAGGTTTGTGTGAAGTTGGTGAAGTTCCAAAAAAGAAATCAATTCAAAATGTAGAGGTCGAAGCCCTAACTAGAATAATGGGAGATCAGAGGGCTCTAGTGATTTCTACGATCAAAGATCCTTTAACGAAGTATATAACACATGGAATTTCATATAAAATCTTCTTTAAAAACTAAGAAGGATCAACCTCAGCAGGCGCAGTGTATATTGCTCACAAAATGATAATAGAAGGTGAAGACTTTGACCTCTATGATTTGATAAAGGATCACTTAATGGAGAATGTATAATTGTCAAAGGATATAGGCTACCCTTTCAAGCTTGGTACCCTAGCTATATGCATTATGATGTATTTCCTGAATTACTTGCCTCTAAATGACAATGTGGTATGGAAGGAAAATCTACCAATTTGTAGCAAAATCTTTGAGCATTTCAACTCCTTTGAAAATGGTGAAAGAGTTTACGAGAACTTCTTTAGGAAGTTGCTAGAAAAATTTGGTGCAAATGATATTACTCTTCCGGTAAAGATAGCTGAAATCGGATCATCCTCTGGGAAGGCAGAGAAAAAGTAGAAGAGAGAAAGAGAATTGGATGGTGTCACCCCTCTGGCACCCAAGTCAACAAAAGTTGAGGCAAAAGGAAAAGAACATATGGTTGTGGATGTAGTCGATGAGGAATTTGAGGAGTATACACCTAGATAATAACCAAAACCAGTTGAACCGGTTGTGGAAATTGCGGAAGAGACTAATGATGAAGGTGTTATGTTTAAAGCTAAGATATTGCAGATTATTCAGGATGAAGATGGTATACAAAAGATATATGATATATGGTTGAATGGACCATATTATAAGTAGGATGTCATTGAGAACACTCTAGGAAGATACTTTTTTGAAAACAACATTGAATTAGAGAGTCTGCAGAATGTTCTTCTAGAAGAGATGATTGTGTGTGTCAAGGATGTTATAGCCTCTGAGCCTCTAGACAGAAAAAGGAAGAAATAATCTCTCATTTGAAGATGCAGTTTAGACTATCTCTTGCTAAATTGAAGAAGAAAATGAATGAGTTGAGATAGTGCATTGACTCAACAAACAAGATATACAATTACTGTCTTAGGTGGCCCCATGTGGTTGGAAAGTACAAGGACAAGTTGGAGGAAATTTAAAATGAGCTTGTTAGAATCGGTCAAGATTACAATATGTTTTTGGAAAAGGATGGAGAAGTTAAGAAGAAGATTCATGGTCTGTAGGTTGAGCATGCAAAGGTTCACTCTTCCAGAAATACTCTTATGGATGCTTTCTAGAAAGTGAAAGATCATATCGTATGCAGGTTGGAGCAAATGATAGCAATTCTAAAGGAAGGAGAAAATTTGGGTAATGCCATTACCATTCTTGAATCCTTGTTCGGATTATCAATAGGTCATCAGAGAATAACAACTTGATTATAGCTATTGGGATTGTGGTGGACTCTTGGAAGAAAACTCTTCTGAAAATGAAAGCTAAGTATAAAATAATCTTCTAAATTGTGCAACAGTTTTCCAAATTTTGGTCAATCTTGCAAAGTGGGAGAGAACAGTAAAATTTTGTCTTATAGAATAAGGAGAGAAGCACAACGAAAGTAGTGGAAGCTTTGTCATTGATGTCAAAGGGGGAGAGAATGTGGTGAAAAATTCCTTGACATCTAAGGGGGAGCAAGCAATTTTGGTTTTGATGAATTTTTGAGTTTTGACACTTAGTCATTTTTCACTAAGTGTTGCCATCAATGCCAAAGGGGGAGATTGTTGGCATATGGCTTTGAGTGATCTGTATTTTGGCTTCTTGTTGTCATTGATGGAAATTGGAATTAGCAGTATGGTCTGCAGTGTTGAAGTTTCTCCTACTGGCAAGATAAGTAAGAGTTTGTAATCTACCGACATAATGTATGAAGAACAGGACATCCAGTTGACAAGTCGATCTAAATACTTCACCGGATCACTATTTTGTGGTGTGGATCCCTAGGGAAGCTTGTTTAGCACATATGCTATCCTGTTGGAAATTTTTGTGGTCTCACATTAATCGGAGTACAAGTTAAGAGATTCAGTAGAATGATTTACTGCTTATTTTTCTCATTCTGGCCGACCTGGTGTATATGGTGTGTTGCAGATGTATGTGTTTAGTTATTTCTTATGTTTAGAATGTTTGGGTCCCTACTATAGTCTATCCAACTTGTGTGGGTATACATCAATTCTAATTGATGATTTGGGTCGACATAAGGAAAAGTATTATGTTTTGTTTTGAAGTTGACATATAAAAAATTCCTGTTAGCGGATATATAAAGGAGATCAGAAAATCATTTTGAGATAATGGTGATGATGATAGATGTAAGATGAAGTTTTAAGATGGTGTATGTGTGCGAAAAAGTGCAGATCAACTATCTGGGCTAATATCTATTGAGCGAATTTTGTTTAAGCTACAGAAGGGTGTTTGTAGGAGAGCAGAGCAAAGCAAAAGTGCGAACAGGATGAAAGATACATAATATGATTGTGTGCTTCATTGGAACTGAATCTAGGAATTTGTAGATGTTATATTCTCAGTTCATTTTTTTTTTGTAATCTCAAATGTATTTTGTAGGCAATGAGCCTTCTCTTTTGAGCAGTAAGCTCTATGCAGTGAGCCTAAATGCAAGTGCATTCCCCTTTTATCATACTTTTAACAGAGTATACTTTTTGGATTAATCTCCATCATGGTTTTTCCCCTAACAAGTTTTCCACGTAAAAATATTGGTGTTATGGTGTTCCTTAATGTGTTTGCATGTTTACTTTTGCTTATATACTATGAATGCTATTGAAGGTTTATTTATTGTTGTTGATTGTTTTAAGATCTAATTTGAATATCAAATATTGTCGAACACTGATTCACCCCCCCTCTCAGTGTTCCTAGTGTCCAACAGTAATTTTACAATAAATAACATAAATAAAATCCAAGAAATGTGATTTTTTTCTATAACTTACCAAGTCCTAGATCTCACACTCCAATAAAAATCTCCAAGAAATTTGTTGATTTGTAGCCTTGAGAGAAAGTTTGTTAGAAACCCTAATTCTATAATAAATAACCAATTTATGTTGTAATTTCTCTAAATTTTATACTATAGATGCTCTAATGTGTTGTTTAAAAACCATTAAAAATTAAGAAAAAATTATCCCAAATCTATGAGATATGTGCACTTCCTAAATAAATTTGGACTTAAAGCCCTAATTTGCAATAAATCACTTAATTCTACTTGAATTTCTCTAAAACTTGATTTGTATATGTTTTAATATTTCCTTGAAATAAAATCCAAAAATAAGGGGAAAATTAACCAATATATAAAATATGTGTGCTCCCCAAAATGATCTCCAAAATTGAAAAAATGCCTTGCCTTCATGGTGCCAAGATCACACTCTAATACCACTTGTAAAAAAATAACTTGCACAATAGAAGAATGTAATACAAAATATGATGAATATACTTGATAACAATTGAGAATAACAAGCCACTTTGAGGGGGAAAAGCTCTAAATATCTCCAATAAGAATACAAGTAACAATTAGATGATGAAATAAGACTCACTACCTCTTATATGCCCCACTTATGCCTAGGATATCACCTAGGATGACTTAGATAACAACGTATAAGCCCTAATCCAATATAAAGAACTAAATAATAATATAATAATGATAATATGACTTAATAAAGAGTTAAGGTAGCCACAATCCAACTACTCATAACCTTATGCATGCTCTATGATTAAGGGCATAGTAGTACATAAGTAAAAGGAAGCCCGAAAACTCCAATTCAAAAAATTACTTAGTGGAAATAATGATTCAATAATTTGGAATTAGGGAAGAGCCAAATGAGGTATCTAGATAATAGATGGTTTGAATTCCCATCTTAAAAGACACATAATTTTTTAATAACAAAGGACCAAGATTGAGTCTCAACAATCAAAAAATGTATCAAGGGAATAATCAATAATTAAAATTTGGATAAATAATCAAGTTGAGTGTCACAAATGACAAAGATATAAATTAATTGAAACATAAATTAGACATATGCTAAGATAAAATTGAGAATGAGATTAGTACTTACCTTAAAATTGGATTGATGTTGACTTTAACTAATGTAACATTTTAACCAAGACCCATAAACTAAAAATTGATATGGATTCTAAATAAAGTTGTTGAGATGATTAAGATTTGGGAAGATACAAATTTCAAAGATAATTGTGCTACCATAATTGATTTTGGTTAGCATGGTTTTGTCCCAATGGGATAGTTATTTCCTCTATAGAAATAGATTTTTAATATATATAGAAAGTGCTTGTCTGATGTATATATGAGTAAGGAAAATATTATGATGCTAAGGAGCACAACTAAGAGCCTATTATGTTAGGATTGGAATGTAGAACTTCCTTGACCATTAGTTAAACCCTTAGGATTAAGTTAATGATAGTAAAGAGAGATAGAGGATGACAATGGATGCTAATATGAGGGGTAGTAATGAATGTCATTGAACTAATAGGTAAAATATTGTTGAAGTATAATGCAAGTATATGAGTGATTGTAAGTAATACATACCTTTTTCATGTTCTTTGACAATGAATGTATATTACTGATCTTATATTGTTTAATTATTCCTAATACCCGCTGTTAGAAAGTGAGGGTTAATGCCCAATTCCCATAGAAAGAGAAAATCTCTTTGTTGTTTAATATTTTTTATGATTTCACAATCCATGATCAATGTTGCTATGAGTGCCTCCTAAGATGGTGCATTTATATACAAACTTTGTGTTAATGCATGATTCAAACTTTCCAACACCCACATTGACAAGTAACAATAAAATCTTGAGATTGTCAATCTTAGAGAGAAAGAATTTGGATTGCAAAAAATATGGATGAGACATCAACTATAGTCTAATCTAGAGAACAAAACCACATTTACATTCAATCCATATTAAAAAGGTAGGAAAATGCCTCTAAGATAGCAAAAAATGAGAGAGGTTATTGTAGAGGGTGACAACATGATCCCATAGCCTTGATAGAGAGTTTGTAAGCATCATGGTTTCCAAGAAATAGCCCTTCAAAATTGCTGCCTTTTAGCACTTTAGACTCTTAAGAGAAATAGTTGGTCCAACGTAGCTCGAGTGGTTCAACATGTTTAACTCAAACTTATATTATAAAAGTTCAATATTTTATATCAAAATATAAGATACCAACTTAATATTAACTTAAACCTAAATAACCAAATTATATACAAAAATCATATAAAAAAACCTTAAAAATAATACAAATATGAAAGATACATTTTTCTTCTTCACAAATAATATGCTTTTAAAAATATATTTCTTATTTTATTTTTAAATCATACACTCCATTAAAATTATCATAAATGTTCATAAGAATGTGTCATTCATAAAGTCTAAAAGGAGGCCAATATTCCCACGATTCCTTATAGTCGTCTTATAATATCTTCCTAACCAGCTATTGGGTCATATTCATAAAGTCTAAAAGGAAAACCAATGGGCTTTAGTCGGTCATATTCATAAAGCAATTACAAGCAACTTAAAGTCTTAAAAGCATTTTCTTTTATATCCCACATACCCAATTACCATCTATTTAAGTGCAAAAGTGTAGTGGGATGGCAACTATCTATCACTTCACTTTCCTATCTTACCTTCCACCATGTAAAGTGCTCTATCAAAGCACACTTTTTTCAAAAATAAATATCCATTTTAATTATACATTTGAAAATTGAAATTTTGAAAAGATGTGTGATATCATATTAATTATATTTAAAAAATTGTGGACTTTAAAGTATTATTAATTTTCTCTTTTATTTATAAGATTATTTGTACAATTTTTCATATTAATCTATTAATATTTTGATATGATTTAATGTGATTTTCTACATTGTTTTTAGATTTAAATAAATAGAATTAAGATTGATGAATTAGAAAAGGAATATAATTGAAAGGAAAAAAAACAACTTTGAAATAAATTAAGATGTTTTAATCAATAAAGTCATTTAAATTTAAGTGGTATTCTAAATATAAGACATTGAATATGAGAAAAGGGATTGTAATTAGACATGTATTGAAATTGAAATTAGAGGTAATTATAGTCTATTTGACTTTAATAATTAAAGAAAAGATTTTTTTATCATAATTTTTTAGTCATTTCAAGATCTCTTAAAATTGGATGCATTCAAAAAAGAATGATAAAATGTGAACCTAGTTATCCTCAAAATTTTAGGAATATGTGATCACACCTATTATTTTATTTGAATGGAGTGGTTTTATCATGTCACAATTATCTTCTTTACAAAACTAGACCTTCAATACACATATAAAAAGCTCACCTACATAATATATGATGTAAGAAAAGCTAGGTAATGCTAAGAAGTATTGTGAAGCTTCTTATCCAAGGTGTGCAGTTCAAGTCTTCTTATGCCTTAAGAAAGCCATAAGACTAAGTTAACACTATTAAGAAAAGAGTGTTAATTGATTTGGATGTTGATGTAGACAACTTAAAGGTCATGTGAGCCTATACAATGTTAGAGAGACATGTGTGAAATGTGTTGTCTTGGAAATTACCCTTAACATGATATATTCATATGTAAAATTACTTAGGGATGATTCCCTTAAATACATTCCCTAGACACATATCTCAATGTCTTTTAGGATAATGATCCACTTAAGATCATAACCATGTGTGTGCAAATAGATCAATTTTAGGAGGTTCATATCAATCTAACATAAGCATGTGTAAAGTGGTGTAAGTCAAAAGGGAAACAATATATTTTAAAATAATATGGTGATATTGAGCTTTTTTATGTTGATTTTCTCATAATATAATGATGAGAGCCACAACCCGAGACTTAGAAAAGCACACAATAGAGGCAACAACAAAATTATTAATTTTTTATTGGCAATATGTTCTCGTTACAAATAAATTACATTCCAGAGGATCAAATCCTCATAGGCTGCAATACATGCAACTTTTATTGTTTCTAAAAAGAAATTCCCCCTTTCCCAATACAATTCTCTTTTCCCACTCACCCCCCCACCCTAGAATTTCCAAAATGAGTCCTAAATAGCCTTTTTATAGGTTGGAGCCAAAAATACAATTTGAATTTTGAATGAAGGTAGTTGGGCGCTGAAATTTGAAATTCAGAAATTGAGTCCCAATTCAAAAATTGGAAATTTTCCAAAAAAAGGACAAACTTCCGGAAGCCATAACTTTTGATCTGGGACTCCTTTTGATGTGTTGTTTGAAGTGTTGGAAAGGTCTCAGAGTGTAGTACATGTTAAGAACTAGCTCTTCTCATTTAGACAATTTCTGGACCGGTACGGGACCATTTAGTGCCTCAAACCTAGTTCATAAGAGTTTTCAAGGAAATTTTGGGAAACTAAAACTTGAATATCTTTCAAACAAGAAATTATCTTGGCTTGATTCTTTCACCAAAGTGTATGTTCTGTCCTGAATCTTCCCATAAATTTTTTCCTCCTCATGCCTTCAACTTCATACCTACTAAAAATAGTAGTTTGACCAAAAAAAGCAGAAAAACAGCTTTGAAAGTTGGGACTTCTTACTCGACGAAAAGGGTATCCAAAAATGCAAAAACATCTACCAAAAAGATAATAGAAAGGAAAAATACTTTTGGGTGATGTAGGATTACCCTTACACCATTGAATGCTCCTGCATCATATAAGCTTTAGTTTGGATCTAAAATATGGAATGTGTGAGAGATATCTATTAGATATTATTTTAATATAGACTAGACCATGTCATGAAACCTAGTTAGGGATTGGGTCATACAACACTATTTTATAATAATGTTGCAACATTTTCTAGATTGTTAATATGACCTTCTATGATTTGTTCATGCCTTATGTATCTATCATTAAGGAAAGAATTGTGATGATAAGCATAGCAAGTTTTTTCATAGGATAGAGAGGAGAGCTTAGAATTTCTCATTATAAGTCAAAAACTATGAGTATCGCAAAATCCATACACATAACGAAACACTATAATATTCAAGGATGCAAAGGTAATTCTCCTAAAGTATCATGCTTTTCATGTTATCATCCAATCTAATTCCTATATAATGTGTAAAAATATTTTTAGATATTTTTATGTTTTTCAATTACATCTAGTTATTTATAAATATATTATCAATCCTTTTGGAATTTCTTGTTGATAGGATAATATTCAATATTTTAGAAGGCTAGCTTAGGAGTTGAAGGTTTGAAATTTGAACTAAGTGGACAAGACCAAATTGTGCAACCTCATACATGCTAGCAAGAGAGCTAAAGGATAGAGTTGATATTGACTAAGGTAGTGATCAAAGATATTTTGTATTATTGGTTTAGGATTAATGGTTTGTTATATACACCAAAAAAATCAAGCTCTTTAGTTTCCAAAGTAGTATAAAATAAATATGTAAAAGTCTAGGGTATGCACTTTTATTTGTTACATTATTTTTACATATAATAAGAATTTTTAAGATTTGGTTGTCATATTATAATGATAAAATCTGCATACGTATGTCATTATCTATTTAATTTAGTGCTTATTTTAAGATAATGTCTTAAAATACAATTACATATCAACAAATGGTATATTTTTGTGTAAATTTAGGCTTATTCCCCTAGCATTCACCTATTCTCATAGACAATAGTCCCATACCCTTATCCAAATATTTTTATAAAACCTTCATTTATTGTACCATGCATATCCAAACACTCATGCTCCATCCAAATCATGCTTCTCAAAAAAATAGATGTGATTTTCATGGGTTTAGATTCAACCTTGCATCCATGAATTTGGTCTTCAAAATTCTTGAATTAAAATTAAAATTTTACTATATCCCTCCCATTCTATTGGATATTGTGAGCTAACCAAACATATTTTTAAGAAATTTGATTTTATGTGATTGTATTTAAAGGAATTCATTCTTATTCATTTTACAACCTCTCACATTTTACCATACTCTCTCATCATCCAAGGAGCAATTAATAGTGGAACACTTTAGTTTGGAAAACACTAAAAATAATTTTTATAGTCATTATTATATTGATTGTTGTCTACCAATATTTTATACATTTAAAATATTTATAATTTTTATGATATAGAAAATAAAGATGAATTAAACAAATCAAAGAATGAGAACATAGAATCATAAACATTGTATTCACAAAATAGAAGGATGAATATGCAGACATGGAAAGGACCCTACAATGTAGATTCAATCCAAAGTAATATATTAATTAAGCATAAAATATAAGGTGTCATATAGATAGAGGCATATTTTCAAAATCAAAGACAATTCATAATTCAATGACATCAAAATCATTCACTCATTGGTATTAAAGAGCCAATTATTCATGTTGATATGTAATCTATGGCCATACATGTTATTATATATTATAAAGATACTATTAATACAGTAAAAAAACATTTTACTTCCATAAATTATTTATATTCTCATGTGTGACTTTTGTAGTATTATAAATTAAGTTACAATGACTAGCACTTGCACCCATGGGGGGTTCAAGGAAAACGCCGATAGGAGATTAAAGGATTGCCGTCAGAGAGCAAAGCATTTGTTATTTATCTTTGTTCCTCATTGCAAAATAAGCAAGTAAAAATGGTAGTTCGAAAACACGAGTTGTTCAAGAAATTCCAAATCCTCCAGATAAGACTTGCTGGAAATTGTCTAAAAAACAGTAATGAGCTGTTCAGAAATTTTCAAATCCTCCAGATAAGACACGCTGGAAATTGTTTAATAAATTTGAACATTACATAATTCAATATATATAAATACAAATCTATAAATGATACATTACATTATATAATTGTGGCAGATGTCTTCATTGTTAACAACTAGATTCCTTTGAACAAGTAGTAGCCAATTCACACTCTTCTTTTGAAGTCCTTATTCGCTTAGTGTTCTTTTCTAGATTTGGATCTAACCAGTCAGGTATCCTTACATTCAATCCAAGAAGATAGCAATAGAAGCATTCCAACTCTAAACCAATTATTCGTTATGTGTTCTTTTAAACACTTTTTGAATTCATTATCATTATATAAAGTTAAACAATCGAGAGCCATTTCCATTGTCCTTCATTATTTCCGCAAAAAGATTGTAAAACTCATTTTTTCCAGAAATGCAAATGCAACCGCAACCTTACCTATTAAGAGCACTCAAACAATGTGAGTTTAAGTTTTTAGTATTCTAAGGCTTGAGAAAATGATCTGGGCATATTGAAGCACTTCTCGGAACTGTTCATCCACCAACATGAAAGCCTTGAAACCGTGAATGCAAGTTGTTGACTATGATACAGTTTATAACGAGCTTAGGTCCAGACTTGTGACATCCAACAGACCCCAAGCATAACACATTGGATTTCAAAACCTTAGTCGACTGCAACAGTCTGCTACTAACAAGACACCAAAAAGCCAGATTCGAGTTGCCAAATACAACTCGGTGTAAACTTGGACATTACTCCAAAAGGTTTATCATATCCATTGCTGATTACCACTAAAATGATTGATCATACCTCCAAAAGTTTTATCATATCCATTGTTGATTGATGCAGGGGATGTAAGGCTCATGTTATCCAATCATCCAAATTACTCTTTGAATTAATCATTGCATCTTTACATTGTTATATTATCTTTTGTTCCTTTCAAAGGGATTGTGGTCAATTGGTAGGACCCATTTGGTTCTCATATTAGAGACAAAGATTCAATTCTCCCCAAGGAAATCTCATAGTGCCAGTAGGGTGTGCTAGAGTGATATTCCAGCTGCAGTGATATGTGCAGTAGGACCTGCAAGTGGAGAAGAAAATCAAGGAAGAATATAGAGTAGTTGTGGGATGTCCAGTTACATTTCAAACTCCTTTTTTCCTCCAACACTCCTTTGGCTTGAATGACTTGCTTTCTTTTCCCCTCTTGTCCTCTTGTAGGGAATCCACTTTTTCTTCTCCATCCTTTGCTTTCATAGCTTGAACACGACGTCCTTCTATCTCCTCCTATATGACAATATCTCAGTAGTCCTATCCTCTATTGCTCTTAACTGCGGGGGATGGCCAATCAATCCAACCGAGTCTCTAAAGGATGGACAAAGCAAGAAAGAAACCAATTCCTTAACAACTATTGCTTCCCTCCCACCTGACAACTAGACTATCTACCTAATGAAACTAAGTCTTGTTGGTAGGAAAGATCACCCTAACCTTCCTACACTAATGTTAGATACCCATCTCCAATAGCTATTAGTTTTCACCCATCTCTCCCACCTTCCACTTACAACTATACAAAGGGATTAAGCAGCCCTCTGACTTGACTGGAATTGGCTCTCTATAAAATCATCCTTGATAACTAGGGAAGGGAAGGCAAGGTTCCAGGCTCAACCTCCCCAGAAATAAGGTCCCAATAGCCGGTCCCCTCTATCTGGTCATGACCATCATCTCATGACGATAGAGGGCTAAACAAATCCCAGGGTATGGCAACGGGAGGGATCTATAATAGTGGGATCCTGAGAACCGCACTTCGATTGGATAATGGGCCAGTTGAAGTGCATTCATTCATACAGTTTGGCTAAGGGAGGGTACGTAGTCCGGGATCGGATATATGGCTAAGGGGGGAGGGTAGCTTTTTATTGCACCACTCCTTACCTTTTTTTTATCCTCCTTACCCTTTTATCCTGGGGACCATTTTAGCCTCACCTCCATACCTGGGGACCATTTTTGCATGGGGCCCTTTTTGATTATATTCTACCTGATGTAGGGAGGGCGTAGTTTGGGATGGATGTCCCGTGAACAAACCCTTACAATTCAAGGGTAGGGGCCACAATAGAACCTATATATATAATTCATATATTGTTCCCAACAGATTTATAATCATAAATGTAAAGGAATGGGTTATGATGCCCTTGCTCATAAGAGTGAGTCTTGTTCACCTAAATTAATCTTTATGCTATTTATGGGATCCATATGATAAGGCGTCACATTTATTTACCTTGCTAAAAAAGTCAACCAATGTGGTATAGGTCAAACAGTTTTTTAATAACAACTATTTCAACACTTCCAGAAATTGTCCAGTAATTAACTGGTTGAACTTCTCTACAACCCCAACCATTTCAACACTTTAAATGGACATTACAACCTTAGATTATTTTGAAAACTAATAAGACATGACTTTGCTATTCTATCCATCACAGATTAGAGGCAGGTTCAAAGCGCATAATTACGGTACACTTACAAAAGGTTTTGAAGAAAAACAATTGGAAGCTGACCACTTTAGTAGGGAGCTTTACCTAGCATCTGAAGACTTAACATCCCTTTAGTTTTGAAGTTTGAACTGTGGTGGACCTTAGTATGCCAAACATAGTCTATGGTAAGTAGGTATCAATCTAAGATATGCGTGGAGGATGTATAATGATGCAGTATACAATTCGACGCTTGTGGTTGATACAGTGTAAAACAATATACAACTAGAAGGGTATAGATGATAGACACAATTAGTGACAGAAATCTTAGCTTTGGGGGAGCTTGCTGATACAGTTTTCTCCAATGCAAATGTAAATTTCACAAAGCTTTCCAATACTGACCTACAATAGACCAATTGGTTCCATTCTCTCATTTACCCCTCACAATCCTTTCCCTTACACAATGTCATACATGCAAGGAATAAACAATGCTCACTACCTATAATGAAAGTTGTAAAGAGAAAGAAGGGGAAATTGAGACCATACTTAGGTTCATTAAGTCTGTTTTCTCTCAAAAAAGTGAAAATGAGGATCAAAATCTGGGCAGAGATTCAAAACATTATGGTATTTTTGCATCATTGCAAAACATAGTCCAACTAACTTGGGTAACAAATATAACCTATAATATATTTTTGTATGATTTTTTGAAGTGGATATATAGCTTAAGTGGATTAGAACTAGAATAGATGAATACAAGTGAGGATAGCTAAGGTAATGAAAGGACCAAATTTTGAATGGCATGAAAATTGAGTTGCATATGGATGACATAGTCTACAAGTAAGCTGGAAATTGAAAGTGTTTGTAAAGAAAGGAAATATAAAATATATGTACTATTTATTCATGTTATAGAATGTGAATATTTGTGATAAATGTAGAGCACTGAAAGGTAGAATGTTTGAGAGACCTTTAAGAGCATAATAGTAGGGGAGTAGGAATGAAGGTTGCAATTGAAAGAACAATACCTATTCTGAAGGTCCCATTTGGTACAGGTAGGGAGGATGGTAGCAAAGGTTGTGGCATAGCTGACATTATTCGATATTAATTAAAATACAGAGAAGAGGATAAAATGGAATGGAAACAACAGGTAGATATGGATAGTAAATATCTTTGTAGTAAAGGCAATAAATTCTGTTAAGAAAATTGGAGTTACCAAATGCTAATAACAAAGTAGGATTTTCACAAATTTTACTGTTAGTCCATATTTTACTGTTTAAAGCAGCCATGTTATTGTCAGAAATGTTTCATGCATGTGAACTGTTAGCTCAAACATTATTATTGATTGTGTTTGAGTTAAAGACTCAACCTTTTCATCAAGGAAATATGGTACCTAAGGAGGTAAGAAAGTTGAGAGTGAAGGAGGAGTTCTGTTTGATTTACTTCTATCCATGAAAAGATATTACAAGCTTAGCTCGAAGCCAACATAACAGCATATATATATCAATCTATGGCATCTTAATTATGAAAATCATAGGAAGCAAGGATATTGCAGATTGTGATGAGCAATAAAAGTTTCATGCATACATATTTAAAGATATAGGGTAGAAGTTTGTAAATGAAGTGAATATTGTATTATGTGGTATGGTTATGGAAGAAAGCTTAATTGGTTGAAAAAAATGTGCTTAGACCAACACAATAAGTATCCACTAACCTCAATTATACTCTTGCCTTACTGCACACTTCCAGCAGTGTGTCTTCTAAAAGGAAAATTCATCATTCTCACGCTGACCAACTCTGCTAGTGTATGGTTTGTGGTGCTATTTTTGTCTATCATAGCTACTGGAGTTCTAGAGGTGAGATGGAGCGGGGTGAGTAATGAAGAATAATGGAGGAATTTTTTGATGGACAGTCATATTCAGCAAGGCATGATAGTAAGAGTAAAGCCTGAAATGAGCATGAGGATGCTATGGGATCAGTTGAAACAAGAAATGCATCCAGTGTTCATACTAATGAACAAGAACCATAAATTATGTCAAAAGAGCAAGTGGATCAGAACAAAAATAAATCTGATATTGTTGCTCAAACACTACCTTATAAATGAGCACCGAAGGGCAATAAAGGTCAATCATTTAATGTTGTTTATAGTTCAAGTAGTATTGCAGGCTTTACAAGTAGGGAGCGACTATTGGTTGGCATTTGAAACATCTGACTCCTGTAGGAAAGCTTACAGGAAAAATTCTTCATAGAAGTATTTGTCATACTTTTAGCTGGAACATGGATGCATATACTTTTGCGCTCCATTTTGGTTACAGAATTTCGACTCTAAACCTCATAGATATTTTACAAACAAATGCTCTACAGCATCTTCCGTGCTCCTATGTCATTTTTTCTTATACGACTCCATGAGGCAGTGTCTTCTTTACAGTAGGCCATATTCTCATACTGAAGTTTTGTTCCAAAGTCCAAAAAGGATGTGATGCAGGAGGAAAAAATTAAGAGATGAGGTTTTAGATTGTGGTATGACATCCCAAAAATCTACGGATTTGAATTTAACACATTTTTGTAGAAAAAAACAAATTACAGGTCATCGGAAACTACTCACATAAGAAAATACAACGTGTGCAAGGCTGATTTAACAGCACTAAATGAAACCTCAATTTGCACAAAACCCTCCTATCACTACAAATATTGCAAGTGACAGGGCGTGGATAATTATAAGCAATTTATCTTAGCTTCTGCAAAAATAGATCTAAAGCAAATATGTGTGGCACTGAGAATTATAAAAAAAATTATTAGCTTTTGAGAAATGTAGCCAAACCAAATAATCATGGCATGGGAGCACATAATTTGTAGTAACAGCTAACCAAAGTAAATGAATGAGACTCAGAAATTAAATAGGTTAGGATAGCAAGTAAGAGTCCTGCAGTTTTCTAGGGGCCTTCGATTTGGGTTCAACCCACATTGGTTTGGCTCTGTCTGGGCTAACATCTCTACTTAGATTCATTCTCAGTTCCATTTTACTTCTTGGGCTGATTGCCATATCATCGCAATGGTTTGAAGACGAAAATACGAAGTATTCCTATTACTCAAACTTCATTAAATAACCAGTCTACGAAGAAGATGAGAATGGTGAAGCAACGCGATTTGTTGGGTATTAGTAGTGAGAAGAGCCTACCCAGAGCCCTCGCAAGTCAAACAGAGGCCCTAGACTCTAGTGTTGGTCCTCACAAAAACGTGAGCAATACACCAACATTTAACGACAACAGGGGAATTTCCCGTCCAACCTGTCAACGCCGCGGACAACACGTAGGCTTGAATAGCGAAAGGAAAAAATTCTCAACATTGCAGACTTGGAACTTCATCAAGATATGAAAAATGAGGAATAGCGAATTTTAGAAGAAATTTTTAACATCCACGCAAGAACATTTAGGAGAGGATAAGAAAGAGGATAGATCATTTCAAAATAGGGTATCGGAGGTAGATATCACATTTAATTGACGGTGATGTGTTTGTAGCATAAAAGTCCAGCCTAACCCTAATGTGGATTTGCTGGGCAAATAGTCTACACTCAAAACCGTTACCAAAAAATCCTAACGAAGCACGTCAAATGAAGGGAGGCCAGTAATCAGAGAAGGCATGAAGTTTGAAATGAAGAGGAGGCACGAATCTTACCTGTTCAAACAAGAACCAGTGCTGGTGCAGAACTTTTGAACCTTCGAGACTTTCAACGTGAGAGGTGGATGATGCCTTGACAAATTGGAGGCGGTGATCTTAGGGTAGTCAGGGAATGTATAAATGCATAATCAAGAACAACATCCTCTGGCAGTACAAATGTAGGCAGAAGATCTGTTATGTCTTGAGATTAGCCATCGCCATTAAGATCGTTGCAATATTTTGTGACCCCTGTTGTTCCTGGTGCAAGAAAAGGAGAGCCACTACCTCAATATTCACGCTGGGGCATTCAATTTTCTGAATAGCATGCAACGTCTCTGCCTTGGGTTTGACAGCTACCCAATTCTTGAGGTCGGCAAAAGGTTTTAGCGGCATTTACAAGGGAAATCTGATTTTCTTGTCCAGTGAGGAGAATAGAAGGTTTACAGTCAGCTGGAGACTGCTTGACGGCAGTAACTGCGAGAGACAGTTTGAGTGTGCTATCCAGAATAGAGCCTATTAATTATAGACTTATATATTGGTCATAAAGTGGTTAAACATCCTTAATCACCTATTATATACAAAACTAATTCATATTGAGTGTTAAATTAACAAGGAAAGATATAGACACGTGGAAAGAGAATTTGAAAGAGTTATTATGAAGAGAAACCATATAAATATATTATGAAGAGGTGTAAAGAGGCTATTTAATATAATAATATGAGATGTGAGCATGAATAAGCATGAATGAATAAGAATATACTAGCATGGTATAAAGAAGAAGATATAGAAAATGTATATAGTGTGTAAGTTTAAGAAAACATATATATACGAGGAGTAGTAGATATAGAAAGACATGATATGAATGTATACATGATGGGACCTGATATGCAATGATTTAAGTATTCTAATAGATACATCTATAATGCGTTATGCACCATGTGTAAATGAGTAAAATAGGATGTTCAATAAATCTATAATTTTTAATATATAAATGTATTTCTCTCCATAGATTATCATACACCAAAACCTTGAACACTTCTTAACAATGTATCATTGATCCCATGACTTGATTTTCTTGTCAACAACTCTTATCTTCTATATTTACTTTTCTAAAATATTATATAATTCAAAAAACATATTATCCCATACATCATCATTAATTAATTTAAGTAAATTTATATTTTTCATTAAGGGATAACAAGGGTCCCTACACTTAAAAAAGATAAATAGCTAAGAAAAAATGGATCCCAACAAGGAGACCACACAAAGCAACCAAAAGATAGATGACCAAAAAATACCCAACAAACTAATAGCAACAAATCAAAAGCATAGAAGACTAACACTAGTTGTAGGGCACCATAAATAGGATCTAACAAGAAAGAGAGTGACCTATTCCCTAAAGAATATACACCACTTCCCATTATTTTAAAAGATGACATAGTTCTATATCTTCGAAGGAGTCAACATCACTAGACTCACTAACAACAATACTCATATTCTTCTTTTCTTTGGCACCAATAAACTCCTCCTCAAGGTTAATTTATGTTTATTTGTAAGAATTTTATTAAATTAGCCTATATTAAGCTTATGGAAAGTAAATTTTCCTTTACACTTACAATGTTATAAAACAAAATTATTTTTATTATTTAAACAATATTTATAATATAATAAAAAAGTGTGGTATGAATATTATTAGATAGCTTGTTAAAAATTATTGTTTTTAAAAAAATGTTAATATTTCAAATCACACTTCACACTCCTAATTTAAAATTTAATTATTAAAATGAATAAAATTACTTTTTTTCTAGTTAAATTAAGAGTTAATGATTCCTCACCTATTTTATTAGCAATATAAAAATAAATACATTTTAAGTGTGAGATTAACTATCTACCAATAAAGGTAGATATTGGTCTCCCCATGAAAGGTGCTAATATCCCCAAAAAACCTAAAGGGCACTACTAAAGAGATAGATAAATTCTTGAAGAAAGGTGAGAAGGTGAATAGATTACAAAAAAAATACAATAGAGAAGATGTGCCAAGTGTATGGAAGAGGATTGTTGAGGTTTTAATGAGGTATGTAACATTGTATGGTCACTTTACAAGATTTCATGCCCGTCTTTTTCTAATGTAAAATAATTTTTTCCATAATATCAAAATGAACTTCACTTTATAGATTCACTTCTCCTTGGAGTAATCTACTAAAGTGGTTTAGGATAATGGGAGAATCTCCATTAGGGCCAAATTTACAAGATTTATTGGCACAATATGGTGCTTTCCCTAGCCATATCTTATATCCCATGAGTGATAAACCCAACCATTGTTCACAAAAGTGCTACTATGGTCACAAAGGGGAATGTCATCACTCCTACCTTTGTTACCTTGTCTACCTCTCGCCATCAACATAGAATCACTAGGTCTAATCCTCATGATTCCAAAGGTAAAAAAACCTATATTTTAGGACACTACCCCCTCTAGTAAGAAAAAAGTATCTTTTGTGGAACCCCCAAATATCCATTTTTGATGATAAATTTGGATCCTCATGGTCCTCAATATCATATGATTCCCCTAAAGATTCCCATCCTAGCTCTCTCCTACATACCTTTTCTACTAGTCCTTATCCTCCCCTAAGTAGGATATTGACTAGAATTTGGGGTCTAATGACACTCCTTTGGAAACCTTAAAATTTTGTGAGAAGTGTGCCTTCTTGATGGAGAAGCTAGATGAAATCTACAAAGCCACCAAAATCTAAAATGAAATTCTCAAGTGGTTTCTATCTTAGTTGATAACATCGAAGAAAAAATATAAAACTTGGAATCTTTCATGCTAAATAAGTCTATGGATTGACCGAGTAAAGTGGAAGATACACACCATTGGGATTTACTAAGAGGTATGGCCAATATCTTTGACAACTAGGACAACCTATAAAAATAGATCATAGAGATCAAAACTGCAACCAAGTCCACTAAGGAGAGAATGATATTAAGGAATGAGGTTGCTAATCTTCACAACAACCAAGATAAAATCCTCCTCAATTTGTAGGAGATCATTAAGTATAGCAAGGAAATGGTAAAAACCGCTATGGTTACCATTTAGGTGTTCCAACAAGAGCTAAATAGTTTCCAAGCCAAGCATGCCAGGGATGAGCAATCAAAGGCCCCTTAGACCAGTTCCAAGAAAAATGGTAAGAATATGGAGAGTACACCTCCTACCCCTGAGGAAAACATGGAAAAAGAACCAGAAGGCTCTATACTTTGAATAAAAACTCCATTTTCTCTCCAAGGAATGGTAGGCCATTAAGGGTCTCTATATTCTTGGAGATTAGTAGTTGTTCTTGTGTGTCTTGGTTGTTTACTAGTCTTGTATCTTTTTTTGTGTTTTTTCTGGTCTTATCTCTTGTTTTATTTTTTAAGTTGTCTCACTTCTTGTAAGACCCTTCTGCTAAGCCTCTATAATTTTTTTATAATGGGTTTTGTCTCACTATCTACCAATGAAATACAAAGAGCATTAACAAACCCTAAAATTTATCCAATCTCCACTAAAGGCTACCCTTATTTTCATGAGAATGTAAAGCCATGTTGTGTTGGGGTTTAAATAATTCTTTGAGAAATAATCTTGATTATTGAGTAAACATCCACAAAATATCCCTTAGAATTATTAGTAATAACCTCAATCATATCTTGCAATTCCTTGGATGGAGGAGATTCTATTATCTTCTTGAAAGAAATGAAGAGAATTATTATGGGGGATTTTGAAGAAAATATAGAAACCCTATGTGGTAGGAAGAACCAATAGGTGAAGAAAAATTCCTCATATATAGATGAATAATTCCATAAAAAAATAGAAGATTCATAATTGACAAGATCATTCAAAATGCTATATTAATTATTACGATAAATTGACTTTCCACAAAGTGGCCTAATTTGAAGGATAAGACATATAAGGGGATTAAGAAAATTATGAGTTTTTTTAAAGTGGTCCATATAATGGCAGGATCTACACTTGAATGAATTTATTTCCTAATTTAATATTTGATTCCAAAATCTCTCCCACCTTGAGATCAATTTTTGGTGAATCAACCTAAAAAATATCTAGTTGAACTATCATGACCTAAGTGAAAGTGAGTTATGAGTGAAATGGGATTCTTTTAAAATTACAATTAATTTTTGATATAAATTCTAATGGATGATAGGCATGATGGACCCCAAAATTACAACAATATATTAGGCAAACAAACCAAAACTGGAACACTAGGATTTTCAATGAGAGGATTGAAATCAAGGTACCATGCTTTATGGTATACAAATTATCTATCACAAGATCATGAACCTCCTTGAGATATTTATTACTATCTTTTGTATAATAGTATAATTATAAATGACAAGGAGAACCCTTTCACACAAGGATATATGATTTTTTTTCCTCTAGTAGGTCCATGTTAGTGTAGGGTTTTATTTTATTTTTATGTAAATTTTATATTTTCAACATGTTTTTTAATTTTCTTAGGTTTTTAAGAGAGATTCATTACGAGGGTAGATGAAATATCTAATGAGTATAAATCTTTCATATTTTTAGTAGTTGGAGTTACTTCTATTGATTTTTTCCTCAATTATTTATGTTTAATTCATTCACCTTGTATGCATAATTCATGTGTTGTAAGATTTTAGATATGAATATATTACGTATTACCCTTTTTATTTCATGGGTATTTCCATGTTCTCTTATTTTTGAAGGAATCTATTTTTCACTATTGTATCTTTATATAATTTTAATTAGATTTTATATGATTACCCTTGTAGAAGGCCTTGGCAATTTCTCATTTTTTCAAGAATCTAACAATGTATTAGAGCCATGGTATTTAGGGTAGTTTCTTGAGTTTTCAATTTTTTGAGAGATGTTAGTTTTATAGGTTTGTATTGTGAGTTGTTTTTATAACATTGTACAATATTTAAGGCTATACCATTATGTATATAAGGCTTGAGAAAGTTAAGGCATGCTTTGGTTTCCCCCAAAATAGAATTCAAGAAGCTAATATTCATCTAGGTTTTTTGCATGTGTTTTATAGATAATACAATTTTTGGAATGTATTAGCCTAAATCCAACTACACCATTAAGCTTTGCAACACAAGAAACCCTAATATTCACTATAAACTTGTCTATTTTTGAGCAATTTATTTGTGGGGAAATTTTTCTAGTTGGGAAAATTTTCTAGTTCATGTATAGTACAAGGAATATTCTATGGAAAATTTATATTTGAAAACATAAAGTTCCTTTTATATTTCTCATAGTACATAGTTCTACATGGTCATGGTTTCTTCAATGATGCTTAGTTTGTGGAGGTCAAGGTTTTCTTATTAATAGAATTCAAGGTCATGGTACTCTTGGGACATACCTACATGGTATGCTACCTATGCATGATCAATAGAAAACTAAATCATACATAATGTAGTGGTCCTTGGATTTTTGGTAACTACTAGGCCCTCTCTACACCTCCCAACATGAATAGTTTCCATAATTCTAGCACCACCTACTTTCTTCACAATTTTTTTGGTAATACATTGGTATATTAGTGGTCCCTTATTTCATTCTACTAATCACATGGACTATCTTGGTGGTCATAGCACATCCTAATAATTGATAAACCCACCAAATAAGAAATTCATTACCTATCTTAGTTATCTATTGAAACATGGAAAAGGGGGAAGGGATGATGCTAATGTTTAAATGTGTAAACCTTAGGACCAATTAGCTTCCTTTTTCAAAGTTTCATTAAGAATGGAGATCAACAAGGTGAATAGATTTACTTTCAACCATAAAGGTGATTCAATTAGACCTGGATCCACACTCTTGGGTCCTTGAAAATGGATTGGAGATGAGTTGGAATGATTAACCTAATTAAGCTATATGACCTAATATGACAAATGCAATATTCTAGAGATACATAGACTAAAACCGTAAATTGTGAGAAGATTTGAGAAGTACTAGAGATTGTGCACCTATCATAAAAAGTTGGATCTAACATGCAAAGGAGGACTTAGATGCCTAGGGGCATATGGGTCCCTAATAGGGTTCTGAAATTGATTTTGTAGTCCTTTGATGTTGGATCCGACCTTCTATTTTTTGGTTACAAAGTTGTCAAAATACCGTCAAATAATTTTGTAGGCGAGTTTCTATGGCTTGACAAGCTTTGGGGCTTTGAATGCAACAATGGAAAACTTTCCTTCAATCTTCCTTCAACCCTCTTCAAACCTATAACCTACACATTCAAAGAGAGAATAAATGTTGTGCCATTTTAGGGGCTTTCCTTGGTCAAACCCTGTGTTAGTGTTTCCACTTCCACAATGGAAATGACTATGATAAAAATGATAATTGAAAGGAAGGAATGATGGGGCTGATGCAAGAAGTTGGGTCCACAAAAAGCTCAAAAAGTGGAATTTTTTTGCTATTTTTTAGAATTTTTCACACTTGGACTGAAAATTGGAGGCACTTACACAATTAATCCTAAAATTTTTAGTAATATGAAATTTAGAATTTTGAACCTAGTTTCCAAATATGTAATTTATTCAGATACCCAGATGATAGAAATTGAATTTTGATAGGGATGTATAAAAACCACTTTTTAAAAGTCATTTTTTTTTTACCATACCATGCATATGTACAGACACCACTTTTTGACCCAAATAAAAGTATTTTGCTAATTCCTTTTGGGGAAAGATAGCTAACATGAAGATTGATGAGGATATTTTTTTGTAATTTTTTTCTAAATATATTTTTTTTATTAAATTTTATTGGCCTTAATTGTTTTTTTAAAAATCAATGTGTACAGACAACATAATTGGACCTAAACTAAACATTTTTTGAATCTTTTTTCATTGTGTAGAAATTGTCTTAAGATTGATTCCATATAATTTATTTTACAAGAAAATTAACCAAAAAAAGTTATTAAAAAACAAAAAAAGTTTGATATTTCAAGTTTATGGACTAGTTTTCTTAGAAATTAATTAAAAAATAATAAATATAATCCATTTTTAAAAAAAATTATATATTTGGAAACTAGACATTGGGTTCTCTAATGGGTTTTAATTTCATAGATTGATTCAGAAAAAAAGTCCATCACCATATTGTCAAAGTTGGACATTTCTCTTGAACTTGCCTTAGTTTTTAAGTTGTAGGTCAAAGGCTAAGGGTTGGGTTACCAAGCCTTTCCCAAGCCTAAAATCGAGGCAACATGTGGGTTGGGTATTCAAAATTTTAAAAACATGTACGTTCTTTTAAAAACACATATGCATTACAAAACACATACACATTCTTTATTTGCTTGATTATTTAAAAAATTAAATACTTTTTAGAAACCGTAGCGTTTTAAAACGTGTGTGTTTCAAAATCATTTTGTTACAAAACATAAATGTTTTAAAACATGTACATTTCTAAAAGGTATTTTTTTTTTTAAATAAATGACTTGTATGTGTTATAAAATGTGTACGCGTTATAATGTGTTTTAGTGCATACACATTTTTTAGGCTTAGGTAGCCGAAGCATAACACATACGTGTTTTCTTAATAACGTGTACATGTTTTCTGCGAATTTGTTTTTGGCCGAAACTTCCCCTCTTTGTGGACCCAACTTCTTGCTTTTACCTGATGGAATCACAAAATGTTGCAACTCACCACCCTTCAATGGCTTCCTTGAAGGAATGAATTCATGCATAACACCTCAAGGATTTGGATCTTTCTTTCTTGAATTGCTCGAATGCTTTAGAGACCTACAACAAGGGTTAGCCTTCACAAAACAATGATAACATGAACACATAAAATTTTACATGATGTTGGATATTGAATTGCTGCAATAAAGCTCTAAAATGTTTCTATTGACTTGCTTGATAGTGCTCTTGATCATAAGTTTTCCAATAACTTTCTTGTTAGATTTGAAATGATGCAATAACTGGGTATTTATATGCAATTGTGTTAGTTTCTCAAAAGTTAGGTCCCAAAATCTGACACTTAAAATTTAAATTTTTGAATGTTAACATGTCGCCAACAACATATTAAAAGTTGGTCCATGGTGATGAGGGTGAAATGTGTCCTTAATTTTACCTTTTATTTACCCCTTTACCCTTTCATTCCTATAGAATCCCTTGCTGTTGCTATCACTATTTATTAATGAAGTAAGGATATTTAGTAAAATTCAAAGAAAGGATAAAAACTTGTGGATATATCAAAACCTTTAATTATATACCGATTATCTTCATGATTATGTTAATCAGGGGATAATTAGGTGGATGGTGCATGGAAGCAAGAGGAGCAATGGTGGAATGGAGATAAAAATGTTTATGAGTCATGTGTCGCTTTTGATTAAGTTCAGTCTAAGTTGTTAGTTTGTTTTGGAATGATGTTAAAGTCTGTAATCTATTTCTAAGTAGCTTTTAAGGTTGTTGGCCACAGGTTGAAACAACCTAAACAGTCATATGCCTTTTAATCAGTATTAGTTATAAACTCAACGACATATAGTCTCTATAATATGTATGCCAAGACTTGAATTAATAATCGATATTATATATTTATAAGTTAATATTTTGATTTGAAAAGATTGGGATTTGAAATATCATTTGCATGAATCTTTATTCACATAGAATAAATCTTCATTTCATCACTAGATAATCAGAGAAGGCAGGGCCCACTTCCTCGATTTCTTGGTGAATTGTTGTAGAATTAGTGTGTTGTGTGGTGACGAGATTCTATAGTTTTAAAATCCATTTTCAATCTTTAATTATTTTGTTAATCTAAAACCATTCAATGTGTTTTTAATTATTATTTGATGTATTGTTAATTGTTGTGTTTGTTGCTACAGGTGCATTCAGTTTGGCATATTACTTTTCAATCAAATTTATTCATTGTATTTGTTGTATCGTGTGAACTTAATTTAGCAGATTATTTCAGATAGTGTTAATTGGGGTGCTTATTAATACATGTGGACTTGATTTAGCACTTTACATTTCAATTCCAGTATTCATTTTCTTTCTAATAGTTTAGTTTTAGTAAGAATTATTAGTTCTTTTTTACTATTTGGTTTTAATCTACCTTTATTACAGACTGTTTCTAGCACAGGTTCCTATCATAGAGTTGACAGGAAGTCTGCAAACCAGATTTCTAAATAAATGCAATTTGTTTGTAGTTGCATCCATCCACACTTGGCTTTCTAGTTTCAGCCCTTAGGCAAACAAACCCAATATCTTTCATAAGTTCATGACTCCTAGATTGAAAACTAAGAAATAAACTAAGGAAACCTCCATAAAGTTCCCAAGGGTTGATTTAAACACACTTTCCAATTAGATAGAATTATAAGGATAGTTTTCCCCTAAAGTTCACCCACAGTTTAATCCAATCATTTTGGTGTCATTGTCGGGGAAAGGTATTAAAGGCCTGAAACCATAGTAATTTGAGTTAGGACCAGTACATCAAGAGGAAAGCATACATAATTGTTGACCTTGTTAAGGTTAATACTCGTAATTTTTTCTATTATAAGTCATATAGGTGCATGAATCGTAGTAGAAATAGTAGAGGTATATTTGTTAAAAGGGAGAAAGGAAATAGTTCACAACCTAAAAAACCAAAAAATAAAACAAAACCATCCATTGAGGGAAGTAGCTCACAACGAGAGAAATTAAAAAGCAAATTACAACCATTAGTTGTGCACACTTTACCTGAGGAAGAATCGGTCAAACCATCGGTTATACACCCATCACCTGAAAAGTGTGTTATTAAGTCTACCATTGTTGAGACCCCTTTCGATATCTGCTTAGATTATTCTGAAGAATTACAAAAAGGGTTGTAAATTTATTTCAAGAATCTTATGAGTCTAGAGTTGGTCCATCTTTAGGAAGCCAAAAGCCATTGAAAACTTTCTTCACCCCTTGGGCATCTCAAGTCATGGCCGATCTCAACAACAACAATAATAATAACAACAATGATAACAAAGCAAGAGCATTAGCCCACAACAACTAGTCACTTTTGAATTTCCAATTGCGCATCCTAAAGAGGATGCTCCTATGAAAAATATTCCCCATTCCGCTTTAATGAATTTTTGTGGTCTTTTTGTTGAGGATCCTGATATGTTTTTATTTGAGTTTGATGTGTTGTGCCACAGTTATGACTATCAAAGTGATGCAAAGAAACTCAAGCTACTCCCATCCACATTGAAGGATGTAGCCTTATGTTGGTTCATGAACCTCAAGAACATCAAAACTTGGGACAACATGAAGGAGGTTTTTTTGAAAAAATACCAGGAGTATTGTAAAACAAAAGAGGTTTGGGATGATATCTTTCATATGACATAGAAAGAAGATGAGTCCATGGAAGATTACCTCAAACGTTTCATGTTCATCCTACAACACTCATGACAACCAAGGCTAACTCCTGATACTATTAAAATGTTGTTTCTTAGGGGAATAAGAGATGATACTATGGATGCATTGAATTTAATAGGAAAAGCTAATGTCTCTAAATTGAACTTTGATGATATTTTTGACATTTACATGAATTACTCGAGGTCTCAATGTTCAAGGAGGAGTTATTCAAGTAAGCTTTCTTCTCCAGGAAATTCCACAAGTATAACAAAGTGTGAAATAGGCAATTTACTTGAGGATTGTAAAACTAATTTGTTAAATCACATGGGTAAACAAATAGAAACTATGTATACTCATAGGAAGCAAGAGGAATTTGAAAAGGCCTTGGTTGTATTCTTCCAACTTGTCAGAAGAGACATGGTAGTGAGGATTGCCTCTATAATAGGACAAATATTTCATCCTTAGAAGAAGTTATCAAAATTTCTACCTTAAGGCGTCTTCCCATAGGTACACCTAACATTGACTATTTTGAGGAACCTGTCTACTACATGGCCCCTAGGCAACCTTTTCCACCATGAGTGATGCATCCTAGAATGAAGAATGATTATTTTTTTCTAGGACCTAGCCAATCTAATTCTTTATCCAATCAACTTGGTTGGTATGGGGGTTGTCAACAACCTCCACCATACCCTCAATGGATGCCACAATTCCAGTATGCTTCACAACTATGGCAACAGGCATGGAGGCCACAATTGCCACCTTCACCTTACCAAAAACCATATCCATCACAATCACAATTTCCACCTCCTCCAATGATCAACCCATATCAACATTTACAACAATTTCTTACACCCATACCATTATTGTCTACCCAGCCAACCAATCCAATGCAACTACCAAAGCCTACACCAATGCCAACTCAACCAAAGCCAAATCCCAACAATAAGGAAATACAACCCATGTATAATAATGAGGCAATAGGTTACTCTACTTATCCTGTTAATACTATAGAAATAGATGGAGTTCAATTAAGATCGAGGAAGGCTCTTCAGGGGCCCACCATCACTGAAATTCATGAAGAAATTGAAGCAGATCTAGTAAAAGAACCTCCCTTCCCTACACGATATCAATTAGAACTAGTACAAAGGGAGGTCTCTTAGCCTGAATTTGATTTTGTCAATGAGTTACACAATGTTAACATCAAGATTCCTCTATTGCAGGCCATCAAGTATATCCTCGTATATACAAAATAGTTTGAGATTTATGCACTCAGAAGCAGAAGAAGAAGCAAGATCTGAAGACCGTCCAAGTTATTGGACAACTGATAAACCTCATGCTTGGGAACATAGCCATTCCTAAGTACTTGGATCCAGGGAGTCTTGTCATCAAGGTATCTATTGATCAAGTTATCATTTCTAACACACTTGTTGATTTGGGCACTATAATTAATGTTATGACAAATGAAATAAAGGAAATATTGTCACTAAAGGGGCTTAGACCTACTCCCACAGTTCTCCAAATGGTAGAATGATCTTTGGTCAAATCAAAGGGTATGATTGAAGATGTAGTCCTTTCTATTAATTCGTGGGAATACCCAACTGACTTTATGGTTCTACAGCCAAATATTAAGCTGGGGGGATACCCCTTGATTTTGGGATGACCTTGGTTAGTGGCTACAGATGCTTTCATCAACTATTGGTTGGGAAACATGGTCATTTCTAATGGAGAGCACACAAAAAAATTGACTTTATACCCACCAACACAACCCTTTTTGGAGATGGAGGATCCCGTGTGGGTAGATAGTGACTTGGATGAGTCACTACCAATTTTAACAATTGATCAAGCATTAGATATTGAGGAACATATTGAAGATAACATTCTTGATAATTTTCTTCAAAATAGATATGCATCTAATTAAATATTTGAAAGCATGGTTCTTCATTCAGGTATAAATACTCCTTATCCCTTTGGAAATTTTCCACTAGTAGGTAGCTCATAGTTTGTCCAACACTTTGTCACATTGCATCAGTTGCTACCTCATAATTGTCTGTACAATTCATTTTTATTTTTTGAAAAATTCTAGCAATGCACCATCCACTTCACAAGTAATATCCATTAATTCACCTACATAATCATAAGCCATGCAAATTTTACTTGGTCGCACGCTTAATATTAATCCACATCTAAGCACTGAACAAATCCAAGATCTCATTACCATGCTTAGAACTAATAAAGATGAATTTTATTGGGAATACCAAGACATGTATGGCATTTATCCCAATAGTTGTACCCGCCATATTTATATTGAAGAAGGTAGTCATCCAGTTTGGAAACCAAAGCGATGGCTCAACCCCGTCTTGCGTGAAAAATTTAAAGAGGAGTTACATAAATTGTTAAATGTTGGATTTATATATCCTATTTTGGATAGCCAATGGGTCTCTCCTCTAGTTATGGTTCCTAATAAAAATGGTAAGTGGAGAATTTGTGTCAATTATAGAGCACTTAATAAAGCTACTAAAAAGGATCATTTTCCATTACCATTTATTAATCAAGTGTTGGACACTCTTGCAGGTAAGAAGTTCTTTTCTTTTTTGGATGGGTTTAACAAGTACAACTAGATTTGCATAGCACTCAAAGACTAGGAAAAAACCACCTTCACTTGTCCTTGGGGCACCTTTGCTTATATTTTTTTTCCATTTGGTTTATGTAATGCCCCTACCACTTTTCAAAGGGAAGTTTTGAGTATTTTTGCAGATCTTGTAAATGATTATGTTGAGGTGTATATGGGAGATTTTACTATCCATGGTAATACTTATGAAGAGGCTAAAACAAATTTAGAAAAGGTACTTAAACATTGTATAGACACTAATTTATCATTAAGTCATGAAAAGTGTCATATGCTTATGACAGAGGGGATAGTCCTTGGTGATTATATTTCCTCCAAGGGTATTCAAGTTGATCGAAAGATACAAATCATTTAGGACTTGCCTACACCAACTAGCCACAAATATGTGTGTAGCTTTCTAGGCCATGTAGGGTATGATAGGAGGTTTATCCAAAATTTTAGTAAGATTTTCTCCCCCTTGTTTGCTTTGTTAGCAAGAGATGTCATTATCTCTTGGATACCAGAATGTCAAGAAGCATTCAAAACCATTAAGAACAATCTTGTAACCACACTAGTACTTAGAGGTCCGAACTAGGAATTTCCTTTTCATATTCATACTGATGCCTCAAATTGTTCCATGGGAGTTGTTCTTGGACAAAAAGAAGATAATATTTTATATTTCATCTATTACATTAGTAAGAATTTCACAAGAGCTAAGGTACATTATATGATAATTGAAAAGGATTTTCTAGCCATTATTTATGAAATCAATAAATTTCATCATTATATTATCAGATATAAAGTGTTTGTCCATACTAATCATTATGCAATTTGATTCTTAATGAATAAACCTATTGTAACTAGTAGAGTTATTACATGGTTAATTTTTCTTCAAGAAGTTGCCATTACTATACTTGATAAGCTTGGTTGGGAGAATGTGGTTGTAGAATATTTGTCTAGGTTACAACAACAAGATGATGAACTAGTTTTAGTCGATGATGCATTTCCAGATGAGAATATATTTGCTATATCAGCAAAAATTTTGTGGTACGCTGACATGGTGATTTACCTGGTTACTTGAAAGTTTCCACCTCATTTCTCTTTGAGGGAATGTCGAAATTTGGTTGGACTCAGTGGTTATTATATGTGGATCAATGGATTGCTCTTTCGATGTGGCCTTGACAACATCATGCATCGGTGTGTGCCCAAAGATGATATCTTTGAAATACTTCATGCATGCCACACAAAACCTTGTGGAGGACACTTTATTGCTCAGAGGACTACCCATAAGATCTTAACTGCAAGCTATTATTGGCCTACACTCCATAAGGATTGTAAGTGTTGTGTTCAACGTTGTGATAAATATCAACATATGGGCTGCCCCACGTGCTCAGATGAAATGCCCTTGCATCCTCATTTTTCCATTGAGCCCTTTGAAAAATGGGGGCTTCATTTTGTGGGACCAATCAACCCACCATCTAAGAACAAGGAATACATCCTTGTGTGCACAGATTATGTAACCAAGTGGGTTGAATTTTTGCTTTGAAGCATGTAAGGGACACTAAAGTAGCTGACTTTATTCTAATATTTTTACTAGGTTCGTTGTTCCGTGAGAGATAGTCATGGATCAAGGTCTGTAGTTCATGTCTAACCTCATTTCTACTTTCGTTCATGAGTATGAGATTTGACATCGCAAGTCTTCACCTTATCATCCTTATGCCAATGGACAGGTTGAAGTTACCAACAAAGAACTCAAGAAAATTATTAACAAGATAGTTTTCCTCCATAAACAATATTGGGCCTCACGGCTTCCTAAAGCAGTGTGGGCCTACCGCATCACCTGGAAAACCACCACTAGTTTGAAACCTGATGAACTTGTCTATGGCAAGAGAGTTGTTCTTCCTATTGAGTTTGAGGTGAAAAATCTTCACACTGCACTCCAGTTGGGTATGAACCTAATTGATGCACAAAAAGAACGGATTGCACAACTACATTCATTGGATGAACTTTGTCAACAAGAAATATTCCATGCAAAGATTGTCTAGAAATAGCGTGCTCTCTAGCATGATCGTTTCATTCGACAATGATCATTTCAACCAGGTGACTGGGCACTCTTGTATGACTCTCATTTCTAGGATTTTAAGGGAAAGTTCCACACTTTGTGGTTGGGGCCTTATGAAATTGAGATGTTCTACAACAATGATGCAGTCAAGCTTCACATGGTGGATTCTGATCACGTGGCTCTAGTTGTCAATGATCACCAGTTGAAGTTGTACAAGAGGCCTATTTCTAGGGAGGATTTTGTCTCAAATCTACCAAAGGAACTCCATCTGCTTGACAGAGTTCCTGTCATCTCTTCTAGTACCTTTTAGGTACGTTTTCAAAATGTATTTATTGGTTTGAAAAAACATGCAATAAAATATCCAACAACAAAAACCTTAGTGTGTTGTTGGCCAGTTAATGCTTGAAAACCAATTTCCAATGGGCGTTAACAGCTAAATAATCTTAGGGGTGAAAACCAATTTCTTGGTGCCTCTAGACAGTGATAGGGTGAAAACTAGGTTCCTGGTAGTCTATCATCAAGAGAAAAATAAAAATTAAAAAAGAGAAGAAAAAAACAAAACAAAACAAACTTCCTATCACTTATGTGCTAGGAACTATCTTCTACAATCATCGACCCTTGTTTTTCTTTCCTCTTTGGTACACACATGATGGCTTTTAATTCTCTACTATTTAAAGCTAACTTTTAGAAACCTGACCCTCCTTTAGCAGATTCCACCACCATTATGTGTGCCTCATTTTGTGTGGTTGTCTCAGGGTTCGGTTCCCATCATTTCCTAGACAAGAGTCCTTGTTCGGTTTCTTTGCAGATGTTTCTAATTGGTGTCAGTGGTCCTTTCACCTCCTTCCTCGCACTACTACCATTAGTCTTTCATGATTCCATTTAGCTACTCCATCATTTCTAGCTACCCTTCCTCCTCTATTGATTCCACGATCTGCTCCCATACTCATGCCACTTACTTTCCTGACCATGATCATTCCCTACACTTTTTCTTCTACATGGCAGTGTGACACTTGTGATACACCATTTTACGTCTCCCATACTCATCCACTTGGGTAACAGTTTTGATGGTGCACTTTTTCTAATGTATCATCCTCATCATCACCTTACATTTCCTTACTCTCACCTATGTCACTGCTCTGCTAGAATCTCCATGTTTGCACCATGTGATTTGTTTGGCTCCATTCTCTATTTTTCCAGTCCCTCCTGCATTCACTTCCACGATGACCTCTCATACACATGATGGATTGGTATTGGTATATTCAAGTTTTTTCTTTTCTTTGGTTATTTTATTTTATATCTTTTATTTTCATTAATCATTAGTGACATGACCCGAGGACAAGTCCCATACCAAGCTGGGGGGAACTATCCAATCATATCCACCCTATAGGAACTATCAAATTGTACCCATGCCATATCATACCATATCCATTTCATCTTTATCTTTCATCCATTTTATCTTTACTTTCCATCAAGTCATATTTATTTGACACACTGTAAATCTTTATTACTTGGGATCGATTACTTCATAATATTATTACCTTGTCATTTTTCATGTAAACCATAATCCGCCATAATTGCTATTGCAAACCACCATATAAATTTAGTTACCTTCTACTTGCTCACCATTTTTCCATTCTTACCATACCTATTATTTGAAAAATTCTTTGAACTGTTCCCAGCATCATTTTCCTTTCTGATGGCAGTTTTCTCCGTCCATTAATAGACTCTATCTGCACACTATTCTGGGTTGAGGAAAGTGCCTTATTCCAATTTGAAACAAAATCTCCTAGTAACATCATGGTAGGAGATCATTGGAACCGCTTTGAACCCACATCCATGGATAAGTTGAGGGCCCTAGCAATTGCTAAAGCATATAAAATCTTTAAACAAGCAAGGTGGGATGCATATTTCAAAAGATTGAGGAGGTATGATGAAAAAATTCCACGTGAATTTGCAATGACATGTCGTAGTAAACATGCAAGGGTTCATGGCCTGGCTATTCCTATTATGATTGAGGCCATAGCAGATGTTACTAGTTTTTCGCTAACAGGGGAAGACTACTTCCCTGACAAATCAAAGCGAGTGCAAGATATTAAGCCCCTTTGCAAGAAGTTTCTACGACAAGGTGAGGTTTTTGAAGTGGTCACTGGACAAGGTATGAAGCTAGCCTCACTTCCGCAGCCCTAGGATGATGTAACAAAGTTTATCGTCCAGTACATATCCTACAAAAGTAGGTTAGTATATGTTTATACTAAACAATTTTGACTCATGATACATTTGTGATGGGGTTTGGTTGTGAATCTTCCATTCTTTCTGTATTCTTCTATAACTCAAATGAGAAAAGTAGTCCAGAAGGGAAGCAAAAATTCTTTAGCCCATCATGGACTCATCAAATTGTTGATTGTGAGAGAATAAAAAAAAATTTCTCCTCCAAGGGATTGGGAATCATTTGTTGGAGACGATACCCCAAAAAACTTTGTAGAGGATAACCTCCCTAACATCCCAAAACATTATGTAGAGGAGGGCTCTCCTAATCCAGAAAGATCTCCTATCAACTCTAAAAATGAAGAATCTAGTCATACAAGTTCAAATGAAGGTAGTAAAAATTAACAACCTTCTGATACATATAATGAGGGCTTTGAGTCAAGAGATTTCCCTAGTTCTTCCAAGAAAAAGGTTTATGTGCAAAACGCTAAACAAACCCTAGGGTCAATCAATAAACAAGTCAAGAATTAAGTGTTAAATGTGCAAGTGTCAAGTCTATTGAAGCTAGTACACCAGACTCTAGGGGTAAAAGGAAACTACATAGTGGGTCTTCCTCAACTAATGTTTTAGAAGTTTCCCATGATAAGGGAAGATCGACCACCACAATGGATAAATTAGAAAATTTGGCCAATGTAGCTAATACTATCTCGAGTCCTAAGAAAACCAATGAAGTTAGTTGATGACTTGACAATCCTAGCTACAGTGTTCTGAAAAACTAAAAAGATAGAGGCATTATCAAGGGAGTTGTGGAGAAGTAAAAGGAGAAAGACTCAAGAGGAAGTTATGGCCACTGAAATAGAGGAAGTTTAACCTGAGCAAGATACTGAAGAATCTCAACCAAATTTTAAGTGTCTAGAAGTAGAATTATCTACTGCAGGGGGTGTACATCATGAGAATAATAATTAGAATGGCTTTGTTCAAGCTAAACAAGTGGGAATGACACTACAATTGAGGAAAATGTTGAGATACCTCACATTGGACAAGAAGAAAAACATGAATTAGAATAGGAGGCAGAGGAAGAATTTGAGGAAGAGAATCCTCTGTTAGCCAATGAAGAAATTTGTGATTTACAGAACCTAGTGACCAAGTTAATTGATGAGAATGAGGCTCTACAAAAGTAGGTCCAAATGCAAGGTCCCTTAATTCTTCATAGGCAGCATAGCTTGATCAGCTTAAGACAACTCTTGGGCAAGAAAAAACTGCTAATGCCTCTCTTATGCCCATTCAGGAACATAAAGATCAGATACATATGCTCAAAAAGTTGTGGGTTAAAGAGATTTCTAGCACAATACATAAATTGTCTGGTTTGTATCATATGGAATTTTGCACGAGGGCATGTAAAACCATAAGTTGGGGGGAAATGTGTCCTTATTTTAACCTTTCATTTACCCCTTTACCCTTTCATTCCTATAGAATCCCTTATTGTTCCTGTCACTATTTATTAATGAATTAAGGATATTTAGTAAAATGAAAAGAAAGGATAAAAATGTGTGGATATATCAAAAACTTTAATTATTTACTGGTTATCTTCATGATTATGTTAAACAAGGGATAATTAGGTGGATGGTGTATGGAAGCAAGAGGAGCATCGGTGGAATGAAGAAAAAACTATTTATGATTCATGTGTCGCTTTTGATTAAGTTCGGTCTAAGTTGTTAGTATGTTTTGGAACGACATTAAAGTCTGTAATCTATTTCTAAGTAGTTTTTAAGGTTGTTGTCTGTAGGCTAAAACAACCTAAACAGTCATATGCCTTTTAATCAGTATTAGTTATAAACTCAATGACATATAGTCTCTATAAATATGTATGTCAAGAATTGAATTAATAATTGATAATAAATATCTATAAGTTGTTTTGATTTGAAAATATTAGGATTTAAAATATAATTTACATGAATCTTGATTAGCGTGGAATAAATCTTCATTTCATTGTTGGATAATCAGAGGAGGAAGGGCCCACTTCATTAATTTCCTAGTGAATTGTTGTAGAATTAGTGTGTTGTGTGATAATGACATTCTTCAGTTTTAAAATCTGTTTTCAATTTTTAATTATTGTGTTAATTTGAAACCGTTCAATGTGTTGTCAATTATTATTTGATGTATTGTTAATCGATGTGTTTGTTGCTACATGTGCATTCAATTTGGAAGATTACTTTTCAATCAAATTTAATCAATGTATTTGTTGTCTTGTGTGAACTTAATTTAGCAGATTATTTCAGATAGTGTTAATTGGGGTGCTTATTAATACACGTGGACTTGATTTAGCACTTTACATTTCAATTCCAATATTTATTTGTTTTTTAATAGTTTTGTTTTAGTAAGAATTATTAGTTCTATTTTACTATTTGGTTTTAATATGCTTTTCTTACAAACTATTTCTGGCACAGGTTCTTATCATAGAGTTGACAGGAAGTCTAAAAATTAGATTTTTGAATAAATACAATTTTTTTGTAGTTACATCCATCCACACTTGGCTTTCTAGTTTCAGCCCTTAGGCAAATAGCCCCAATATCTTTCATAATTTCACGACTCCCAGATTGACAATTAAGGAATAAATTGAGGAAACCTCCATAAAGTTCCCAAGGATTGATTTAAACACACTTTCCAATTAGATATAATTAACAAATAGTTTTCCTCTAAAGTTCACCCACAGTTTAATCCAATCACATGGAAAGATAGGGGGACCCATACGCCCATGGGCATATGAGTCCTGACCCTATCTTCCAGGAATTTTAGTTTCGAGATCAAAACATTAATTTATTGCATTTATTCAATGCTTACAATTGTTATGTGACTTTTTCCCCAAGAAGGAAAAATTATGAAAAAAACCCTTTAAAATTAAAGGGAGAATAAAGGATATTATGATCCTTTGATTAAATGAGATACTAATAAAGCATATGTGTAAAATATCTCTTAAGGAGGTGGAAACATAATTATTTATTGAAATAATTATTAAATGGAAATCTCGTGAAAGGGTGTGATGGTTTGGAAAACCACCCCTTAAAGTTTATATAAAGCATTTATATGAGACTTGGAAAAAAGGGGAAAAAAATATGCAAGAAGAATGAAAAAAAGAGGAAAATAAAGTGGAGCACATTGTGGGAATAGGGTTTCAAGGTTAGCAGGCTGTGAGTAGGATGGAGAAGGGGCACTCCTACAGTGGGTGTCCAACCTGGGGTACAAGTGCGTGCACTCAGGGTGGTCCTAGCCAGGACATGGTTTTTGTGGCACGAGTGTTGAGCATTGTTCCGGTGGAACCAGCACTCGTGTAGAGTAGCCAAGTCTGCTTTCCTCCCAGACTACTCACAGAAGGAAGATGTTGAACCAAGGACCATTCCAGCAATAGTTGGGGATTTCTCCTGCACATTTCAAAGATAAGTATTAATGCCTGATAAAGTATTTGAGCAATAAAGTTATTTTAAATATTTGAGTTTATTGAATTAATATTTTATTTATGGCATGATTGAATATATTTGAATGCAATTGTTTATTAATTTATTCAATTAGTTTAAAACTTTTCAATTGGGAATTAAATATTAGATTAAAATTTGTGCATAGAATTTTTTGGGATTAATCTGTGGAAATCAATTTAAATCATTGTGTTTTAAATCTGGGAATTAGTCACGTTTCATTTGGTATCAGAGCCTTTGATCCTTGCTGCACTATGCATTTAATTACATTGCATATTAGAAAAACAAAAACCCTAAAGAAAAAAATAAAAAAAATCTTTAAATTAGGGTTAACGCTATGTTTTGAATAAATAATTCCATCACAAATCCATATAAGATATGAATATGATTATTATTTATCGTGAAATAAAATATATATATATATATATAATTTTGTTTTCTAATATTAATGTTTTAATTTTGATATTATTGTGAATAATATTTTTAAATTGATAGTAGAGTTAATATTTTTACACCAATATTATTGTGGATAATATTTTTAACCTTGGGAGAAATGTGAAATTAGAACTATTATTGTGTTTGAAATAAAAAATTTACTAACTTATAAGGGATAATATCCTTCCTTGTGAGTAATTAATTTAGGGAGGTAAAATTTTAAAACAGATCAAAGAATATGCATCTTTTACTTAGCCATAACACCTTTTGTAAATTCATTTCACAAAGAAATAATTTACGATTAATAATCACCCAGCAAAACTACTCTCACATTCCAATAAATCCGTATTAGAAATTACAATTCACTTGCTTGAAACCTTACACTACATTTTTTTAATTTGAAACTTTACGCTGCCAATTTTTACCATAGTATTGTTTTCTTTATTAATCTTTTCTGGCTTGTGGTGACACATTGTTTCTATTTTAACAATTCTCTGCATTAGTGAAAGCGGCAATAAGATGCACAATATACACTCTTTCTTTGCTTTGAAAAGCTTGAACTGAAACTTTATAGTTAGCAACATCTGCTTCAAATCTTACACTCTATTTTTAGCAATATCTACTTCAATTCTGACCTTCACTCTACTTGTATCACCAGTAATGACTCACACAAGCAAGCAGTAGTCAGTAGACATTGAAAGAGTGCTTAGTTTCCTACGTGATATTCAATCCCTGAGTTTAGAACTTGTACGTCTGCGCAAAAATTCATCATTTTAATCAACATTGTTGTTACCATGATCTATTATTGATTCTCCAAACTTGTACAATGTTGAAACTAGCGGTTAACTTTGTCCGTTTGCTTGAAGGGCATACAATGTAAGAAGAAATAAACTTACAATAGTATACAGAATTATCTGAGACCTGTGCACATACTCTCTGGCCTCTTCGGTACCTATATAATAATCAGATTCAGTTATCTTATAGCTCTTTGGGGTTGTGGTTACTAGCTAGGAATTAAACTATGTTTATTGTCCTTTTGTTCTGATGCATGGGGGGTGTGACTTTACAAACTCTTCTTTTGTCTTTTATGTTTAAACTGGTGTTGCAAAGATGAAGCAATATTTGATGATAGTCCTTAATTCAATCCTGGTGTGTCTAATATTTAGATTAAGAAAAGATGGGATTTAATACAGAACCATCTATCCACTCATCTTATTTTCCTTCTAGTGACAAGTCTTTATATGGCTGCAGTCACGCTAGGTTGTCATTTCCCTTACTGAGTACTAACTATGCTTGTGTGGTGTATGGTCTCCTTGCCTTGGGACTATCTTCTAAAGGATGCAATATCGACACAATATAGTGGCATATCACTTGTTACAGTTTTTGTTCCACATTGACATTTATTTTGTTGAGATTCCACATAGAATATACCCTGGAACCGCAATATAACAAAGAGAGATATATGGAGAAAGTCTACTATTTTTACATTTCATAGTTTATTTATGATTTACCCTTAATGTTAAATTATCTCTGCAAGATGACTCCTTCATGTTCTTAAAAGGTAAACATTATTCTCTGGGCTCAACAGTCACTTTGCGATATGTCAATACTAGCTTATTTGGTAACCCAAAGATTCAATAATTTGATCATAATTAAATTAAAAAATTTAAATATTATACTGATTGGTGTACTTAAGTTGGGCTCAACGATATCCTCTTCTTTTTTTTAGTTTGAAAGCAGTATTAGTTTTTATTTTCTCTTGGTTTGTGAAGTTTGTAAAATCCTCCCTTTATGGATCACTTGTTTCTCAGAAAATAAACTTCTTTAATTTGCAAATCATTAATACCTAATCATGGTCAAAGTTCATGAGTTAATTTATAAAAATCATTGGAGGGGCAAATAAATTGTAGAATCAATGAACAAGATAGTCCTCCACAAAAGTGAGCCGAAGGGTTGATAGAACTTAGGTCATATGATTCATTCACTTTAATTAAAGACAAGAATTTCAAATTACTTTTGTGTAGAATAGATACTTTATTTGAAATCCTCTCCATTGGTCATGAAAATAAAGGCTAATTTACTTTTAATAGTAGTTGGTAGAATAACACTAATATGAAAGCTGATTTTCTCTAATGCTAACAAAGGGTTTAGTGAGTTCAAAATCAATGATAATGATTATTTTGGAAATCAAACTTTTAGTGTAGATATTTGGAAGTGGATAACAAGATATTTGTATAATAATCCTTGTTTATATAGTTTGTTGAAGTTATTAGCAATATTATTTGTTGAGGAAATATTGTGTCATTATTAGTATTTGAAAACAATAATATATATAGGATATTGATAGGGAATGAAATAATGCTTTATCAATTGCACAATAACATAAATTTTCTTATGATTAAACATAGGGACATGTTGAAGTTTTATAGGGGGAGATAACCCTAAATTATTTTTATAAATTGAATAGATATTTGTTTCTAAATTAAAATAAAATAAAAATAGAGTAATAAAGAATATTTATGAAAACTCTTTTTAAGAAAAATCTTTTATAAGAGAAAATTATTAAGCCATCTTATTATGCTAGGGCACACTATGTATGTTAGACATATTTCCTAGCCTCAAATAAACCATGATATATAGTTTCTTTGCTTATGATTGGTTTTAGATATACAATAAAATACAATGTAGGAGCATAAATAAATCAAAGATAGAGATTGTCTGACAATCATGTGATTTTTCATATATAGAGGTATAATTCATATATTCTATAGGATTTTTTTTTTGAATAGGTGTGCATAAAAAACCTTGACAAAAAATAACAAATTTGATATGGTTTAAAATGTTCCAAGGAAGGATCATCTTGTCGAACTTCATTTAGAAGATTTGTAATTTAGAAATAAAACAATTTTTGAACATTGTCGAAATTCATTTAGAAGATTTGTAATTTTAGAAAGAAAACAATTTTTGAATCACATAACCACAAAGGTATGGCTAAAGGGTCAAAATTGGAAGAAAGTGAAATAGGATAAATATGGATGGTAAGAGAAGCATGTGATTAGAAGCCTTGATATAAGAATAAATATTGTTAAAGTATATTAGAAACTCTTGTAGTGGGTTGATCTTAATCAATTGTAACGATTTTATACAATATTAAATAAGAAAAGAATTAATGAATTTAAAATAAGTACAAGAAAGGCTTGGGATTTCTATTTAAATATGAGTGTGATATGTTATTCCAAGGCATACGGTGTATTCAATTAGTATTAGAGTGGCATAGTGGAAGTGTGGTGGGCTCATAATCCACAGGTCCTAAGATGACTTAGTAAATACAAGATAAGGAACAAAAATATTTTGTCATATCATCATTTTTTCATCTTTGGACTAAATTAAGAACATGAAAGATTAGACCTAATATTTTGGACTGTGCATGTTAATAGTTACTATTGTTGTATTATTGTTAAGATTTATAGCAAGATTACCGTGTTTTGATGTACTTTGTTATTGGACTTGATCAACCCAATAACTTTGTACATGTGGCTTATCCAATATTGTATATTAAAAGAGGATACTCATGTAGTCCGGAATGCATGATTATCATCTTAGAATATATTTTAAGTATATCAATTATATAGTTCATGAATGAGTGACTACATAGTATGGGATATGTATGTCATTTCACTAGATATATGTTATGTCAACACATGATTTAATAATTTTATAGATTTAATGTTGAAGTTACATATATAAGATTTAAAATATCTATATTAAAGAAAATTGGCAACATGAGAGAAAATTAATAAGGGTGAAATATCTGTGAGTAAACACATAGACTACCATTAGTTTCTTTGATTGTAAATTCCTAATATTTATGTATGTACAAATCTTGTCATTGGAAAGAAAAAAAAAAAAACGCTTTCTTGTAATTACTTAACTTAAAATACAATTAAAAAAAAAAGGGAGATATCTATGAATTAAGAGAAGAAAAGAATATAGATGAAGTAAATATATATACAATATTATGAATAATAGTTATATTCAATATCGGTTTCTTTAGTTATTGATTATGTCTTTGTTGAGTTGTGATGTAGATGCTTCACATGTGCTACTGAGGACAGCAGCTAATTTATAAGGGGAGAATTGTTATGTGACTTTTTCCCCAAGAAGGAAAAATTATGAAAAAAACCCTTTAAAATTAAAGGGAGAATAAAGGATATTATGATCCTTTGATTAAATGAGATATTAATAAAGCATATGTGTAAAATCTCTCTTAAGGAGGTGGAAACATAATTATTTATTGAAATAATTATTAAATGGAAATCTCGTGAAAGGGTGTGATGGTTTGGAAAACCACCCCTTAAAGTTTATATAAAGCATTTATATGAGACTTGGAAAAAAGGGGAAAAAAATATGCAAGAAGAATGAAAAAAAGAGGAAAATAAAGTGGAGCACATTGCGGGAATAGGGTTTCAAGGTTAGCAGGCTATGAGTAGGATAGAGAAGGGGCACTCCTACAGTGGGTGTCCAACCTGGGGTACAAGTGCGTGCACTCAGGATGGTCCTGGCCAGGGCATGGTTTTTGTGGCATGAGTGTTGAGCATTGTTCCGGTGGAACCAACACTCGTGTAGAGTAGCCAAGTCTGTTTTCCTCCTAGACTACTCACAGATGGAAGAGGTTGAACCAAGGACCATTCCAACAATAGTTGGGGATTTCTCCTGCACATTTCAAAGATAAGTATTAATGTCTGATAAAGTATTTGAGCAATAAAGTTATTTTAAATATTTGAGTTTATTGAATTAATATTTTATTTATGGCATGATTGAATATATTTGAATGCAATTGTTTATTAATTTATTCAATTAGTTTAAAACTATTGAATTGGGAATTAAATATTAGATTAAAATTTGTGCATAGAATTTTTTGGGATTAATCTGTGGAAATCAATTTAAATCATTGTGTTTTAAATCTGGGAATTAGTCACGTTTCAACAATCCTTTAAAAATTAGTAAAAATAGGCCTTGAAATGCATGATTTAGGAAATTAGGGACTCAATTAGGCTCATTAATTTAGGGGGAGAGAAATAGTTAGAAATTGTTAAGGGTGTCAATTTTTTACACTACATTTAGCCCTCACTTTAGTGAGAGTATGAACTTATGCTCAGACTCACACTAACGTAGAAAAATATATGCCAAGAGGGGTCTGCTTGTCCAAATGTTGAAGAGATAGGATGAAAAAGGATTGAGGGGGGTGATCAAGCCCTCACGATCTAAGATCCCATGGAAAACTAACATAAGCACAAAGTAACACACACATGTATGATATGCAATAAGACAACTTACACAAACATACATGTTTGAAAATATGAAGTATACACGATGAAAACACATGACTTAACATAACATATGGATGATGATGAAACAAAAAAAAACATGACATAAACACAATGAAAACACAAATAAGACATATGAAAAAACACATAACAAAACACAAGGTTAGTACTAAAGATTCGAGTCGGTAAGGCAAAGAGACCTCAGTCTTAAATTGTCTTAAATACCAAATGTCATCCATCAAATAAGTGTTAGTTCACATGAGGAATAGCAAGTTGTATTATGCCACATCACTCATGAAACACATGGCTCCAATGGAAAGCAAGATGTGTTATTATAGGTGGTCATGTTAAAAAGGGTGCTCAAGTTCATGACCCAACAAACTCAACTATGTTGAATCCATGAACTATATTACAAAAACTCACCTTAGGGGTGCAACAAAATTCACCTCAAGGGGTTCAACAAAACTCACCTCAAGGGGTGCATAAAACTCACCTCAGGGGGCGTGTAAAACTCACTTAAAGGGGTGCATAAAACTCACCTCAGGGGATGCAATAAAACTCACCTCAGGGGGTACACAAAACTCACCTTAGGGGGTGCATAAAACTCACCTTAGGGGGTGCAACAAATGAAAATAGGATAAGGATAAAAACTCAAGGGATGTTGTATCAACACCACCACAAGAGATGATTTACAAAAATAACAAAGGGTCTTTTCTTAATACATGAAAGGTCACACCTTAGGGGATATCACTCATGACATCACCATCAAGAGAGGATCATTCTTGGTAAAATAAATTCACTCCTTAAGGAATACTAGCCATAGCATTACCACTAATAGGAATTCCATATACCAAGAAAGGTCACATTCTTGAGGGATATCAAACCCAATGTCACCACCAAAGAGACACTCACATAGATTAAGAAGGCCACACTTTGATTGCAAAGCTTACACTTCCTAGGAGATGTATGCTATCATCACTATGAAGGGACTATTCCTCATGCAAACAATGAGCGGGGGACTATATGCCCCCACCTTAAAATGTTAACTTGTACTTACTACACTAACGTTTTAAGGAGAAACAAAGGGATACCAAGAGGGAATGCACCTAACAAAAGGCTACCTAACCTCCCTTGACCCCCAAGAATAGTGAAAAAGGTGAGCCCAAAATAAATCATGATATATTGCTCCTTACAAAATGAAAGATGATTGCATAAAGCCTAGTTTATACCCTTATAGATGATAGTGAGTATTTTGTGACACTACAACTACCATATGGAAAGGAGCATAGAACAATGAATATTAACATATTATGCATTCAATTTGATCCCCATAGGATCAAATTCACTTAATTTCATCTTTAAAGCACAACATTCATCAGTAATATGTCCAAATGTTCTATTATATGCATAGTAAGACATGTTTGTACTCTTTCCTTTTGTTGAGAAGTTGTTGAAGATGATTTAGCATTGTTGTCATTGATGTCAAAACCTTGGATCTAGAAGGATGTACTCCAGATGATGGACATACTTAATTTGTCCTATTGTATACTATGATGTTACGTAGTGTGGATATTATCCTTGATTTGGATATGGCAATACTTCTTTTTGGGACATCTGTTATTTACTATAATGAAGTCTAATCTTTTGATGTTGGTTTTTGTGCTCAAAGCTTACTCTAGGTAACCTTGCTATCTAGAACTTCATGTAGCATGTTGCAAGTTTTTGTATGTCATATTGTGGTTCTCTGGTTGACACTAAAAATGATGATAATCAAGATTTGGTCTTGGTTGTGGCATTCTCATCAACTCCGGAATATATTTCATGTAATTCAAAGTTTTCTATCTCTTGGAAATTATGCTATCTTATGTATGACCTTTTTTTGGTCCCTTAGTAACGTGGTAAGATCTTTATGTGTGATCTATCTTTTGGGTCTGGTGCTAGCATGCAAGGCCTTATTGGATATCTTAAGGTTATTCTTCATGATGACATGTTTTGTGGTGATCTAATTCAACTTTATTTGGATGACTTGGAAGACTATGAAGACATTGTGTCTGGCCGACCTAGGAGATTATTATGGCATGGAATGGTATAAGTAAAGGTTGTTTTTGTTCAATGAAATGAGAAGTGTGGGGTATCATGTGTGTGAGCAGATAAAAGGGTGCGAAGGAAGAAGTAATCTGTTTTGTAGAGTTTGTGCAAATAAGTTGTGCAAAAGTTTCTTGATCAAATCTATTGTGGACAGATATTGTGCTCTTAAATGGAACTAAATTCATGCATATATAGATGAAATTTCATCAGTTCACCTTTGTTAGTGAGATTATTTTGTAATCTATTAGAAGTGAGCCATTTTCTATAGGTAGTGAGCCTTTCTCTTTTAGCAGTGAGCCTTTGTGTATCTTTGGTTATAATAGTTGGGTAGTGAGCCCAATCAATAGTGATCCACCCTATAGTGAGCAACTTGGCAGTGAGTCCTTGTAAAAATCACCTTAACCGGTGTTTTATTAATTGAGAATTAGCATTCTTCATGGTTTTTCCCTTCTTAGGTTTCCACGTAAATTCTGGTGTTCATTCATGATCATATTGTTTGATTAATTTCTGATTGGTATAAGGTTGCTCTGGATTAATTAAAGAAAATAAAATTATTGTTAGATAACTAATTCACCCCCCTCTCAATTATCCAAACTATTCAACAATTGGTATCAGAGCCAAGTTCCTTGCAGATAGAGCTTAACTACTTGAGGGAGATCTTGGAAGTCTGAACAGATGGAAGGAGCTTATCACTTTGAGGAAGAACTGAAAATAATGTTAGATGACATGGAAAGCACAAAATCTGAAAATGAAGAATTGAAAGAAAATATCAAGGAGGAAAACACTTGTATTGCAAAGCTAAGGGAGGAAATCCAGAAGTTCAAAGCAAGACGCAAAGAGGTTAGTCAGGAATTAAAGGATTCAAAATAAATTATTGTTAATTTAAAACAAAAATTGGATGAATGCAAGAAGACTGAAGAAAATATAAAAGATACTATCAAACAGAAAATTGAAGAATGGAAGAAAACTGGAGAAAATATCAAGGATACTATCAAACAAAAATCAGAAGAAAATGAGAGCTTAGATCAAGAATTAAGAAGGCTGAAAATAGAAGCAAGAGTATGTAAAAATAACATGATTCTAGATTAACTTCTGTCCCTACAAAAATGTCACAAGGATAAGGGAGGACTTGGCTTCTCCGATGAAAATTCAAATTAGAACACTAAGGCTGAAGAAAAAGTTGTTGAAGCTGAAGCAAGATCAGTTGTGACAAGCAAGGTCCAAAACTCTAATGCACCTACAAAAAGACCTTCGGTCAGGAAACCAAATGCTCAAAGGTACTTATAATTCAATGGTCATTGTTTTCTATGCAAAAATTTTGGACATAAGGTTGTAGAATATAGAAGTAAGATGGAACCAAGTACTCAATGCTTTAATTGTCACAAAGCAAGTCATTATAGAAGCTAGTTATCTAATCTGGCTAGAAGGAATGGAATGAACAATCTCTTTCATGGTTATTGCTATTTATGCTATGGTTATGGTCACAAAGCTAATCATTGTAGACCTAGAGTTCACTCAGCTAAGTTAGGACAAAGATGTTACAAGTGCAATCAACTTAGACATTATGCTAACACATGTAGATATGTTGCTTTAGAAAATCCTGAGAATAAAAAGAAGGTTGCAGAATCAAATGAATCTAAGAAGAACACGGTCACGATTTTGAGGAAGAAGGAAACACGTGTGGAGAACACTTATGTGGTACCGGATCCCGATACATTCCCTACTGGTATCTGATCCAATCTTCCTTGGCTCAGGGGGAGTTTTGCATTGCATATCCTATCGGTTCCCCCTCTTCAAAGTAATATTGAAGTGATTTTTAACATGATTAAGTTCAAACCAATTCATGATAAATGATGAAGCTTAATATGGTTGATTTAAAAGTGAAGTACAATTGTTGGCATCATCAATGTGTGTCTTTGGTGAAAAAATAATTATGAGTAATTAAGAATAAAAGGTGGAAGTTTTCAAAATCATTACTCACAGTTTGCAAAGAAGAAGTTTCATTGAGCGATAAAGAGTTTGAAAAAGTTAAGCGTGATGATGGAATTTGTTAATAGAGGATCGAGTGGTGATATTATCTTAAGGCTAAAGGGAGTTGAGTTGGATGAGTTTGGTCATCGAAAGATGAAGGAAATGGAACTAGGGTTGAAGAAGGATGAATTGCAGAACGTAAATACTCTGGGTATGGATTTATGGGGAGAATTTCCCTGGTTTGCAAACAAAGAATCTATCTTGTTCCTATTGAGTCAATTCAAGGATGGTAGCATTTTTTTGGACAAACCCTATCTGATCACGAAGGAATCCATTTAAGCTATTACTGATTTGTGCAGTGTTTGTGACCTCCCTAGGAAGAAAATGGTGAAATAAAAAGATGTGGAGGAACTTACTGGTATCAAAAAAGACCCTCGGGCTCTACTGATAAATACCATTGTTGATCCTGCAGTAAGGAATGTTGTATATGACATCTCTTATAAAATCTACTTCAAAAATTGTGAAGGTTCTACTTTGGCTATTGTTGTATATCTTGCACACATGATGGTGAAGGAAAATAAGAAATTTGATTTATGTAGCCTAATAATGGAAAACCTAATTGAGAATGTCAAAATGTCTTTGGTTGAGAGTTATCCCTTCTGATTAGGATCTCTACTCATATGTTTTGTATTTTACTTTTTGAGTTCACTATCGACAAAGGAGAATGCTAAATGGAAGTCTGGCATCCCTGTCAGAAAGAAAGTTTACAAGGATTTGGAATGTATGGAAGATAAAGAAAGTGCATGCAAAATCCATTTCTCATCCTTTCAGATGAATCTATGCTCTCATGTGATAGTGTCCAGTTAGTTTGAGGAGGGTTCCTCCTCTAGTAAGAAGGAGTTGGAAGTTTTTATTGGTGGTTCCCCTCCAGAATCCAAAAAGAGGAAAGTTGACATAGAAGATGTCATCACTATCTCAGAAGAAAAGGAAAATGAAGCAGATTCTCTACCTAGATTTGATTCTGTCAATCCAAATGATATTCGATTGGTGTTAGATGAAGGTGATATGAAGAAGGTTGGTGAAATGTGGTGTGCCAGCTCTCCGATCATAAGGCTTAAAATTGATGATGGTTTGGTTGATTATCTACTCAAAAAGGGTATTACTGTTTCAGATGTTTCTAACTTGTTATCAAATAATCTAGTAGAAGTTGTTGAAGAAAGGATGTTGTTAGAAGGACCTGAAGGACATAAGTTCAAAGCTATGATTGAGAGGTGTGTCAAAGCTAAACAAAAGTTATCCAAACACATTGGTGAGACAAAAGAATGCATTAAGAAGATGTCTGACATCTATAGGTATTGTCTCTGGTGGCCTGCTAATGTTGATAATTTTAGAAGTAGAATTGAAGCTATTAAATCTAAGATGAATAATATTGGAAAGAATTTTGATTTCTTCAAAGACAAAGATGGAAAATAGAGAATAAGATTTGGTGGGTTGCAAGAGGAGTTATTGATTGTTCAGAGACAGAGGGAAGACTTGGTTAGAACTTTCTGGTTGGTCAAGAAAATTTTTGAGGTCCGGTTGGATCATCTCTCTAGGATACTTTCTGATGCAGAAGATTGTGATTGACAATGCCTATCTCAGGACTGGTCATCCTCATTTATGTTGTTGACTATGTTGGATAGTATGAGTGCCAAATTGGATTCTGCAGTGCTAGCTTGGAAGAGGATTATTCCAATTGTGAGAGAAAGGTACAAGAAAATCTTTCATGTGAAAAGTGTTATTTTTACTTAAGTTCTTGAATGTTTGAATTTTGGCCCTTTACCTTTGATGGAAAAAAGGGGGAGAAAAATGAAGAGAAAAAAAAGAAAAGAAAAAAGAGGTATTGAATTGTTGAACAAAGGGGGAGTACTTGGAGTTTTTGGAGTTTGTAGTTTTGGAGTTGGAGTTGTCAAGTTTTGTGTTTTTGAGTTTTTTTTTTTTTCCATCAATGCCAAAGGGGGATATTGTTGAGAAGTTGTTGAAGATGATTTAGCATTGTTTTCATTGATGTCAAAACCCTAGATCTGAAAGGATGTGCTCTGGATGATGAACAAACTTAATCCATCCTATCGTATTCTATGATGTTACGTAGTGTGGATATTATCCTTGACCCAGATATGACAGTACTTATTTTTGGTACATATGTTGAATTCAGTTTATGTAGTATAATGAAGTCTAATATTTTGATGTTGGTTGCTATGCTCAAAGCTTACTTCGGGTAACCTTGCTATCTGAAACTTCATGTAGCATGTTGCAATTTTTTGTATGTCATATTGTGGTTCTCTAGTTGAAACTGAAATTGATGATAATCAAGATTTGGTCTTGGTTGTGGTGTTCTCACCAGCTCTAGAATATATTTCATCTAATTCAAAGTTTTCTATCTCTTGGAAATTATGCTATCTTATGTATGGCCTATTTTTGGTCCCTTAGTAACGTGGTAAGATCTTTATGTGCAACCTATCTTTTAGGTTTGGTGCTAGCATGTAAGGCCTTATTAGATATCTCAAGGTTTTTCTTCATGCCAACATGTTTTGTGGTGATCTAATTCAACTTGTATTTGGCCAACTTGGAAGACTATGAAGACATTGTGTCTAGCCAACCTAGGAGATTATGATGGCATGGAATGGTATAAGTAAAGGTTTTTTTTGTTTGATGAAATGAGAAGTGTGGAGTATCATGTGTGTGAGCAGATAAGAGGGTGTGAAGGAAGAAGTAATCTATTTTGCAGAGTTTGTGTGAAGAAGTTGTGCAAAATTTTCTTGATCAGATCTGCTGCACATAGATGTTGTGCTCTTAACTAGAACTAAATTCATGCATATATAGCTGCAATTTCATCAGTTCACCTTTGTCAGTGAGACTATTTTGTAATCTGTTGGCAGTGAGCCTTTCTCTTTTGACAGTGAGCCTTTTTGAATCTTTGGCTATAATAGTCAGGCGGTGAGCCCAACTGGCAGTGAGCCATTGTAAAAATCACCTTAACTAGTGTCACCTTAGCTAGTGTTTTATAATTGAGAATTAGCATTCTCTATGGTTTTTCCCTTCTTGGGTTTCCACATAAATTCTAGTGTTCATTGTGCTTGGTGTTGTTGTGTGCATTTATGATCATATCAATTTGATTAATTTCTGATTGGTATAAGTCTACTCTAGATTAATTAAATAAATGAAAATTATTGTTAGATAACTGATTCACCCCCCCTCTTAGTTATCCAGACTACTCAACACCTTTCTTATCTTCGCATTTGCAAATAGGTGGAAATGTGATGTGTCATAGTTTGAGAAGTGTGTCTAAGGTTTTTTTAGTCTTGGTTATAGGACATAGAAAAGGTAACTTCTTAAGTTTGTATTTCTTGGTTGGTGGTTTATATGTTTGTTGTGAGGCTTGAGGATCTTGGTAACCTAATCCTTTTGTATCTTTTGATGGTTTTTTCTCCAAGAGAGGATATATTTCATACTCATTCTTTATGTCACATCCTGGCTTTCTCAAGATCCTAAAGCCTTGACCATAGCACTATTCTAAGTTGATAGGTGTGTTAGTGACCTTGTTCTCATAGGATGGAGGAGCATTAATAGATATGTTTTCATTGTGAGTGTTATGAATAGGTTTCTCCATGGTTGGTGGTTGAGATATTCCTTGTGATTCAATTTCTGGATGTAAGAGGTTGAACATTTCAAGTGGTGTAATTATAGGAGGTGTTGGTTATTAACATGGGTTATTAAGCCATTGCATTGAGGATTAAAAGGTTGCATTTTTCAAGGGTATGAAAGGAGTTTTGCATGAATTCATGCATGATTTCTTTGTCTTGGCCCAAGATATCTATCTCATGAGGACATACATTGGGAGGTGAAGGATCATGAATGCCATTATTAGGATTTAAATCATCACCAAACACACATCTTGAAACATCAACCAAAGATTTCAAGGACATCCAAATTTTACCAAAACACATATCCACAATGAAATTTTTCTATGAGGCTCAGACTATTAATCCACAGGTGAAGAATGATCAGAAAAAAAATTTAGGACAGAGGCTCATGAGAGTATTTTGTCATAGAAAGTTGACTTATGGCCAAAAAATAGGATAGAGTCACCCAGGTGCATCTAAGTCTTCAATAGGGGTTCTAAAAAAATCAAAGTTTGACTGGGTTTTACACTACATAATGGTTTTGATTCTACTTTTAAACAATCAATGATTTTCTATAATTTGCTTATTTTGTGCCAATTTTATGTAAAATGCATGTATGCAACAATGTTGAATATTTTTGAACAAGTTATGTATGTAAATTTTATATCTAAAATACAATAATTGACTAATTTTGAAATGAAAAGGCTTAGAAATGATGATTCTAATACAATTTTGAAACACAAACAATGCACTTTATTTCACTTTTATGAACTACATTCCAAATGTCTAAAAACATACAATTATTGATTCTCAAACAAAGATCTACAAGTTCCTACAGACTGAGCAGATTGAGACAAACAATTGTGAAAAAGTTTGTTGATGCACCTGTACAAGGATAAAGTTTGCCAGAGGCATCTAAGTCCTTGGTAGGGGGTTTGAAAATTGAAAAACTAAATATTAAGTTGTTGTTTAAGGTTTATGTTTCTATCTACAAACAACTCTGACAATGAGTGCTTTACTATAATTTATCGATATGATTCAAATGCAAATGTATGATAATTTGTGAATAAAAATGAGCAGTTCTATGAATTTAATTTTGAATGAAAATCTGATCTAAATGACTGAAACACACCCTAGTGCAAGATATGATGCAATATGAGGAACATTTTTTGTATTTTTATGAGTTTTTATAATGCAGATATGAAACTCCAAGTGAGAAATGCAAGACAATATGATGTAAAACCTAGATCTAGAGTTCAAAAGACCTCCAATTTTAGAAGGTATATAATGTTAGGATGTCAAGTTCACCAAAATGAAACAAAGAAAAATGGGGAAGGGATGATGCTAATATTTAAATGTGTAAACCTTAGGATTAATTAGCTTCCTTTTTCAAAGTTGCATTAAGAATGGAGATCAACAAGGTGAATAGATTGATTTACAACAATAAAGGTGAGTCAATTAGACCTCGATCTACACTCTTGGGGCCTTGAAAATGGAATGGAGATGATTTGGAATGATTAACCTAATTAAGCTATATGACCTGTAACACCTCTCTGACCTCAGCCTGGGTAAGATAGCATTTTGACTTTGATTTGGTATTCTAACTGTTAAATGTTGTTATAATGAGATTAGACATTGATGATTAGTTATTATCCTGGATTACATGCTTATATGTTTATATACTGTTATCATTGCATTTGTATGATTATGGAAAAGAAAGGGGTGATGTCATAACACTCGTACCCGAGAGGCTTGCAATATCATGACCCTCTTCTTGATGATTGATGTTGCTTCAACTATATTCTATATACACATGTACTTTGATGTGTAATTGGAGTGATGCAGGTACTGAGTATTGACTCCGCTTGGATCCACAGGCATGAGCATATCGGTATTCCCCGATGGTGGTTACTGGAGATAGTCATAGGCCAAACATCCCCTACCCTAGCCCATTGTACCTTGTTAGTGCAGTGTTCTCGTATTGTTGTCTTATCGTCCAGTTACCTAACGGTAACATCCAGAGCATCTTTCGGTCATATGTGGTTTACCAATATGTCTTGTTGAGGTATTTTGTCATGGTTTTCGTTAATATTTTTTATGTGGTTATATATTTTGGTTGTCGATGTTATGGCGTGGTTTCATATATGGTATTTTATAGTGTTTTATTGATTAGAGATTTGAATAGTTATTTCCATGAGATTTTAAATATGTTATTTTAAATGATTTTTATTGATCATTTGAGAGAATGATATATTTCATTTAGTAATTTTAAATAATTTTATTAATCCATTTTGTGAGCACTCATAGTATTATTTAAATCTTATTTGGGGGTTTTTGTATTTTAACGTTTGGATTTAAATTATTATTTTTATATGAAATAGAGAATATTGTATATTTAGTGATTTTAATTAATTGCTTTGGAAAGCTTTAATAGCTTGTTTAATTAAATGTTTTATTTCATTTTATTGTGTTGAGGAGTTTAGTTAAGAAAATGGGCAACCTTGTCATATATATATATATATATATATATATATATATATATATATATTGTTTTGGGAGAATTATTATATATCTGGGGAGAAGAAAACTTCTATTTTGGGGAAGGAGGAGAAAACCCCATGATTTGGGCGGTTGAGTTGGGGAAGGAACATGGAGATTTTCTCAAAAGAAATTTGTGGGAATTGGACTCTTGTATTCGACATGCCATTTCCTCCTTGCTGTCCTATTTTGGAATCTACTCATTCCTTCCACACAAAACTTTCTTTCATTTATGTTTTGGGGCAGAATTGAGGTATTTTTCCCTGTTATTCTTGAATCTTTGAATGATTGGTGATCTATGCAGTCCCTTATGTTAGATTTATGCCTTGAATCTCTTTTCAATTCTAGGTTACTTTCATTTTTGTGAATAATTGAAAAAACTCCTCTGTTCTATTTTTGTGAATACTAGAGGGTTGGATAATGTTTTTTTTGGATTCAATTTGTTGCTCTATAGTTTTTCTTATGGCATATTTTTGTGCATTCCAATAAATCTAAAATGGGTTGTTGGAAAAATAGATTTTTGGGCACTTTTAATTCTTTCATTTTATTTCTCTTTTGCCCAACTTGTTAAAACATGTTTTCTATTGTAGCTCATTAACCATCTGTTAAAAATACAAAATACAAGCAGATTCCATATAGCAATTCCCATATCTCAACTAGGTCTTTGTCAGATTTAAATTTTGGACATTTTCTTTTTTGGTCAAAATTTGTTCCTATTTGTTAAAACACATTTTTTTGATGCTGCTCTTTAACCACTTGATATAAAAATAAACTAAAGTAGGATTTCATGTAGAAACATCCATATCTCAATTGGGTCATTGTCCAATTTTTAATCCAAGCACTTTCATTTTTCATGTTTTTGCTCAGCTTGGCTAAAAATGACATTTTTTAGAACACCTCAATTTCGGTTCTAAACTCAAAAATAAAAGGTGGATTCCAACTACAAACATCAAAATCTGAACTGGGTCAAACTCATAATTTTAGTCTAGGAACTTTGAATTTTTATGAAATTTTTATGGCCTCTTTTCATTCCTTTGAGTTGCAGCTGGAATCCGTGTTTTGTGCCTCTGTCACTTAGTGGTTTTAACTGTGTTAAAAGTGGTTTTACGAGATGATTTAATGAGGTTAATACCAATTATATGATTGGTGTCTTTTTATGAATTGATGATGAATGTTTAAATGGTATTTGATCTACTTGTTGGCATATGTGATCAACTGTTTAAATGATTTAGCATCAATGTTTGTTTGGCTGTTTTAAATGGTTTTAATGATAGAATTTAGTGGCTTTCTCACTATTCATATTTTCTTTGGGTCCCTCATTTGGTTAAATGAGATGAGTTTAGGTCTAGGTAGTTAAAATGGTCTTATGGAGTGGCTCTCTATGGACCCGGGGCCGTAGGTGGCTACCAGGGGAACTAGTAGCAGAGTTATTGTAAAAAAGTATTAACTAAAGAAAAAAATGGGGTAAAACAATTATAAGAAAATGAGTCCTCGTGCATGGCCTTGAGCACTCATAAAGGTTGAGGATGCACTCGAGAAAGCCTATCTGTCTACTGGGCATTGAGTTATCGGTCTACAAGGTGTTGATATGAGCATAGTTGAGTCTCCTCGTCTATATGAGAGGTGTACTTTATTTCATGCGGTGTCATCCCTTCGAACATGCATGATGACACTTCATCCGATCTACACTCTAGTACCTCATACCTTAGTAGTCATGAGTAGTACCCAACATGTTACTGTATGAGCATCTTCATGTTGTGGCATTGGCCTTATGCATTGTATTTCGTGTTTGCTCAGTGTCTGATAAGAGTGTTGGCCATATGTTACCCTTTCCTTATTATTTATGCTTGGGCCTTATGACTACCTTTGAGCATGGTGGGGTGTTCTCTTTTGAGTCCACATGGTAGGGAGGCGTTGCCACTGCTATTGGGGACCAATGTACAGGTTATTGGAGCATCAGTTGGAAGTGTTCTCTCTTGTACTTATCTTATCAGTTGATGTATCTTATTCAGGACTATGCCATTGTACTCATGTATATTCCTTTATGTATATTGTACTCTTTTGAGAGAGATGTAATCATATAAATTAATGAAAAGAAATGTGATGTTTTATTTTGGCTTACGGGTTCTAGTGTTGGTATCAAACTCACTTGTACCATGATTATCATTATGGCTTCTCTTTTAGAAATTCTCATGCAAAAATTAGATCTTTGGCTGTGTATTTCCTTCTTGCAATAGTCTACAAAGGTTCCAGAGCAACACCACTTTCTGTTTGTTGCATTGTGTTGCTGCTACTAAAGTTCTAGCACAAGACAACTTTCTATTTGTTGCTCTATGTTTTTGTTGCTAAAGTTCTGGCGTAATGCAACTTTTTGTTTGTTGCTCTATGTTGTTGCTGCTAAAGTTTTAGTGCATCAGAGCTTTCTATATGCTATTATGTGATGTTGCAATAGATATTTCTAGAGCACCAACACAAAAAGTTCTAGTGTAGAGATTTTCGGAGCACCGGCGCATAAATTTCTAGCTTAGATAATTCTAGAGCAGCGGGGCAGATAATTTTGGAGCACCGGTGCAGATAATTCTGGAGCACTTGCACATATAATTCTAGAGCATTGGCATAGATAGTTCCGGAGCAAGAAGTTCTAGAGAAAAATTTCTAGAGCTACTCTATTTGCTCCTGTTCGGATTTTCTCTAGAGGGTAAATCAGTCCTCCCCTCTTTGTTGTGCACTCAGCCATTCTTGGCCTTGTATGTTGTCGATATATTGTATTGGCAACTACTTTATATGCAAGTTATTCTTCATGTTTTCAAAAAAAAAAAAAATTGTCCTCTTTTTCCTCTTACCCTTCAGAGTTGCGTAGCAAGATGTTACATCTAGTATCAGAGCTCATGTTCACACACTGGGAGCTCTCGTGTACTTGAGCCTTCTATGTTATGTTGTGTTTTGCGTGTGTGGTGTGAGCTTGTTAGATTGTTTTTCATAGTCTTGTTGATTAGCGTTCATGCCTTAGTGTGGTGTATAGACCATCCTTGTGATGATCTATTTTGATGTGTTCCTTGTTTCCTTTAGGATGCCTCCTAGGGGAAGAGCTAGAGGTAGAGTTAGAGATAGAGCCCTTGTTTCAGTACTTGAATCCCTGCTTATGGTTAATACCTGCTTGGTGCATTGTGTGTGGTGGATAGAAACAAGTGTTGTTTTTTTTTCCCCCTTGCATGTCATGTTAAGGAATTATTTTGTGTGAGGGTTAGCTAGACCCTCGATCCTACCAAGAAGTGTGTTTTGATTGGTCTCCTTCTTGATGTGTGGCTCTTTCATTGTGTATAGGGAAGTGACACTTGAGTGGTCCCTGAGTGTTGTTGTAGCCCATGTGGTTGCAGTGTGCTTGATGTGTGTGTTCCAAGTGTCTATTGTGGCAAGATAGTCATAGGACCTTGTGCCTTGAGTGCCTTAGTATGACATTTTAGAGGGTTAAGTTTCCCAACCTTGTCTTGTGTTGTGGAGGAATGATGCCTCCTAAGTCTTTCCTTACCCTACGGGATTGGAGTGATTCCCTTGGTTGAGAGTCTCTCAATGTTGAGATTGATTACTTTCCTATATCTTGTGTTGCAAGTAGGCATGTTGGACCTTAGCTTGTTGGTGGGTTGCAAATGACATGTGTTGCCTAAAATTACCCTTTCTTGGTTTCTTTGTTCATGTTGTGGGAAGGTTTGTTTGACCTTGAGGGTGCCAAGAAGTTTTGTTTGTGTGTATTCTCTTCTTGAGTCTTGTTGTTTTTCATCACCATGCAAGTCTTCAACACTTGTCTTCTTGTGCTTTACCTCCTTGTGTCAATGATTGCTAGATTGACCCTATGTGGTTTTGGAGTTGCTTTTGCATGTTGTATTGAGATTATAAAATATGGTAATAGAAAATGAATTATCATGTTGTTAGTTCATAGAGATTATTGCATACTCTTATATGATTGATGCATTTGTGTGAAAGGGATTGTGTGATGATGAAACCATGTTTGAATTTGTGCCTGTGTTAGAATTATAAATATGTCTCTCTCCTTCTCTCTCTCTTCTCATTGGTTTAACGAAGATGCCTATCTTTGAGTGTGTGGTGTATTGAAATCCATGGTATGCTTGTCTCTTATGAGCAAATGTTTATGCATTCATGAAGGTTTGTTTTATTAGATCAACCTTGGGTAAAGGACCTAAGTCCCCAAGTTTCATTCATAATCATGGAACATGCATGAATATGAATAGAAAATCATTCTACATTAAGTAAAATTTTAGAGAAAATGGAATAGTGAAACCATTGGCATGTTAATGATAAATGCAAAAAGTTAAATGTATGTTGAAGTGATAATGTTGCATACCTTGTCTTGAGTAAACATTGTAATGATATTGCACTGTGTATTGGAAATAAATGTGGTTAACATATGTGTGTAGTAAGGTTATTTACCACTTAATAATAGTGAATTTTAATGTGAGAGTTATTATGGCATTGTTGATTTACTCCATGTAGCACTGTGATATATTGTATGGATGTTGGGAGTACATGTTCTTGAAAAGTTTGTATTGATCTTGCATAATTAGAGGTGGATAATGGTTTTATTTTTGAAAGAGGAAATTGGATAAAGGTACTTCTTGTTATGTGAACATCCTGTATTAGTGCTCATGTTGAGTGTTGTGAATACCCCGTACTTGCTTTGTGTTCTCATGGGATGGTGAGACTGTGTACCCATCCATGGGGAATATGTTGTATTTTAGGTGTGGGATTAACCATATCATTATGTGTGCTTGTATGTTTGTTACCTGATTGAGGGACAACCCAAGGGGTGGTTGAATTTATACATATATTTAAGAGTAGCCAAAAGTTAGTTTCATAGAATCTCTTCTTTTGGTTCTCTTGTCCCTCAATTCGTGATGGGGTAGTAGCAGACACAAAGTTCATTGGGCGGAGTGTGTGGCATACGCATGTTGTGGCACAGAGCGGTCTCAACTCAACTGATCCTGAGGAAAGTACTCACTACTTCTTGTTATGATTTATCAAGGTACTTGATCCATATGTGCTAGCCTAATCCCCAAAGTTTTGTGTACAACAACATTGGTTTGTTAGTTTTTCCTGGCCATTTGTAGAGACATTGAGCTGGTATTTCCTGGCCCCTTGTAGGGGCGTTGAGCTGGCATTAGTGAGTCGACCTCATCCACATGAGAGGTGAGGCTTGAGTAGCCCCATATTGTTATACTCATATATGTATTATTCATTCTATATTTGCACATGTTCTACCACGATGCCATAGATATGATGCCACACCACGTTGATGCTCCGACTGTTGGCAACACAAGGGTAGACAACTGAGATGGGAGGGGTGAATCAGTTGTCACAAAAATTATGCAAATTAAACTTATTCTCAGATTTGATAAATAAACATGAAATAATCAACCATCACCACATCAAAAACACACATAACACCAAGATTTTTTATGTGAAAACCCTATTAGGGGAAAAACCACGGTGGAGGTTAGTCCACAAGATTATACCCTATTAAAAGTATAAAATAATTGTAAATGGGGAATGCACATGCATTCAGGCACACTACCTAGAGCTCACTACTCAAATACAAAAAGAATTACTGCCCAAAGGAAGACACACTATCTTACATAAACATTTGGATTACATCCAGATTCTAAACTAAGAAAATAGCATTTGTTAATGCCTGATTACAATTCCAGTTAAGCGCATAAACATTTTCTCACTCTTCTTCACACTTTACTTCTGCTCTCAAAAGATTAGAACATTATTCACACATAGCACTCACACACTTCGCACACCACTTACACCATGCCCTCAAATGATATAAACAATCTCTTATATATATCCACAACTAGGAATAACATTAACTACATGTCGGCTTCAACAAAATATAAAACATGTACAAACTGTCAGCCTAAATCAATAAACAATTTATCAATGTGAATCAAACAATGTCAGCCACAACAAAGTAAGGACTCAAAACAACATCCTCAAACATGAAACACTTTCAAATATTATTCCTCGAAGATCCACAACATGCTACAATCACCCTGTCAGCCAAGAACATGAAAAACATGAACTCACAAAAGAAAATCACCAATTGTGAGAAAAACAATCAATGCAGATGTACAACACAGATAGATCATGATCTAGAAACATCCACAAGAATCATGAATCACTACAAAAGTATCCACAACACTTCACATTACTAGAATCACATTATCTTCTTTCAGGAACAACAACTAGAACAACTGAACAATTGTCAGAACACAAATACTCATAACTCAATCAAATCTTCATGTGGATCTCTGAAACTTCACATGGATAAACCAGATATACTCGACAACAAACTCTTTAATCCACAACCTCTTATCATCAATGTACTGAGCTAGCCATCATACTAAACTCCACTTCATCACTGATAACTTGCAAGTCATTTCATTACAATTTTCTCAATATCCTCGACATATACAACCTTAAAGACATTAATGCCAATAGTGTTGACATCAATGATAACCACATATCAACAACATCCAACAATCTCCCCCTTTGGTATTGATGACAACACATGATGTGAAAAACACCATCAACGACACTTTTTCTTAGCACTTTCTCCCCCTTAGATTTTGATTCTTTTCTCCTTAACTCTTTCATAGTTTTTCACATGAATCTTCTCCCCCTTTGACATCAATGACAAATATACACATTATATTTTTTCACACAAGCTCTGAACCACATATCTAAACATTTGACTACTCCCCCTGAGTAGCAGCCACCACAACATCAATCTGGATCAAGATATGAATATGAAATGCATAAACTGATGCAAGTCAATGCACCTTAATTTTGATTAGGAGGGGTAATCACCCTAGCTTCCCTCTAAGATACTCAAAAGTATCCTTAGGAAAAGGCTTGGTAAAGATATATACAATTCGTTCCTTAGTGGGCACATACTCTAATCTAACTTCCTTCTCACTCACCTTCTCCCTCAAAAAGTGAAACTTGATAGATATATCCTTGGTTTTTGAATGCACCACTGAATTCTTAGAAATGTTGATTGCACTTGAATTATCACTGAATATAGCAAAGGTTCATCATACACAACTCTTATATCTTTCAACATCTGCTTAATCCACAATACTTGAGTACAATTTCTAGCAACAACAATGTATTCTACCTCTGTAGTAGATAAAGAAATGGTGTTCTTCTTCTTGCTTAACCATGAAATCAACTTCTTTCCCATGAAAAATGCACCACCACTAATACTCTTTTTGTCATCCACATCTCTTACCCAATCAGCATTAGTAAAGGCACTGAAAGTAAGGTCATCTTCTTTAGGATACCATAGACCAAAATCAACTGTCCCCTTCAAGTATCTAAAAATCCTCTTCATAGTTGTCACATGAGATCCTTAGGATCAACTTGAAATCTTGCAACAATGCATACAAAGTCATGATATCAGGTCTAGTTTGAGTCAAATAGAACAATCCACCAATCATGGATTTGTATCTAGTCTGATTTGCTTTAGGAGAATCATCATCTTGAGTCAACTTACATCCGATCACCATAGGTGTACCAACTAACTTTGAATCTTCCATACCAAACTTCTTTAGCAATTCTTTCACATACTTAGACTAAGATATAAAGATTCCTTTATCTAGTTGAGTAATTTGCAGTCCCAAAAATAATTTCATTTCTCCAATCATAGACATCTCAAACTCACTCTACATCTCATCAGCAAAATTCATGCACAAACTATCATCTCCTCCGAAAATAATATCATCAACAAAGACTTCAACAATCAAATATTTACCATGATCAATCTTGAAATACAGATTACTATCAGTAGTACATTTATTAAATCCAACCTTCAGCACATACTTATCCAATCTGGCATACCATGCTCTTGGGGCTTGCTTAAGTCCATACAATGCTTTCTTCAATCGGAAAACCATATCTCCCTAATCAGTCAATTGAAATCCATTAGGTTGCTCAGTATACACTTCTTCTTCCAATTCAACATTTAGAAATGTTGACTTGACATCCATCTGATAAACCTTGAAGTTTTGATAAGCAACATATGCAAGAAATAGTCTCACAGCTTCAATGCTAGCAACAAGAGCAAAAGTTTCTTCAAAGTCAATTCCTTCCATCTGAGAATATCCTTTACACACAAGTCTTGCTTTATTTCTAACAACTTCACCTTGCTCATTCAGTTTGTTCTGAAAGACCCATTTAGTTCCAATTACATTTTTGTCCTTAGGTCTAGGAACAAGAATCCATGTATCATTCTTCTCAATTTGTAGTAGTTCTTCTTTCATTGCTTCTACCCAATGTTCATCTTTGCATGCTTCATTGAAACTATTAGGCTCAGTCTTTGAGATCAAATAGTATTCTTCTACAATTATTCTCCTAGTTTGAACACCTTTGTTCTTATCACCTATAATCTAATCTTCTGAATGATTTAGTCTTGCATACCTTGGAGTCTTAGGATTTTCTTGAACTTTAGGCTCTTGTGATCTCACTTTTTCACTTTCACTAGTTTCTTCCTCTAGAATGAACTGTCATTCTAATTGTCTAAATCATATCCATAGGTTCTAGATGGTCTAACTGTGTCTTCATCAACCTTGACATTATCACTTTCAACTACTTTCCTCAATCTCTTATTGAAGCCTTGGGTGGCTTTACTTTTAGTAGAATAACCAAGAAAGATTCATTCATCGCTCCTAGCATCAAACTTTCCTGTATCTTCATCTCTTTTGATATAGAATTTACTCCCAAATACTTTGAAATATCTAACATTAGGCTTATGACCAAACCATAGCTCATGAGGAGTCTTATCGGTATCACCTTTGATATGTACCTGGTTGAGAGTGTAAACAACAATACTCACAACTTCTCTCTAGTAGATATGAGGAACATTTCCTTCCAACATCATGGTTCTAGCAACTTTCTTGAATTTTCCTATTCTTATTTTCCACAACTCCATTTTGTTGAGGCATCTATGGGGCAGATAATTTTCTCTTTATCCCATGTTCTTCACAAAAAGAATTAAACTCACCGAAAGTGAATTCACCACCTCTATATGATCTCAGACATTTAATATTAGACCTGTCTCTATCTCAGCCATAGCCTTAAAAATATTGAATTTCTCTAGAGCTTCAATTTTTTCCTTCAAGAAAGTAACCAACATCTTTCTAGAATAATCATCAATAAGTAACATGAAATACCTGTCTCCTTGTAAACTTCTGACTCTAGGACCACACAAGTCAGTATGCACAAGCTCCAACACTTCATTTGAACAATGTTGTTTGCTCCAAAATGAAACTCTAGTTTGCTTCCCTAACTGACATTCCTTGCATATGGTATTAGTAGGTTTTATCAACTTAGGAAGATCTCTCACTACCTGAGTAGAACTTATCTTGATAATATTGTCAAAGTTTACATGACACAATCTCCTATGCCACAACCAACTTTCATTAACTTGAGCAATTAGACATCTTTTACTAGCAACACTCAGGTGAAAGATATTACCTTTTGTTTTTGTACTAGACATAATCATATTTTCGGAACTCCCCAATATTCTACACTTTCCATCCTTGAATTGAAGATTGTATCCCTTTTCAACAATTTTTCCTACACTTAAAATATTATGCTTTAAACCTTCCACATATAGAACATCATTAGTATTATTCTTATCATCAAGAGAAATGGATCCTCTACCATGAATTACACTAGCTTTGTCATCACCAAATCTTATAACACCACCATCATACTTTTTCAAGCTCACAAATTTACTTTTATCACCTGTCATGATGAAAGCATCCACTGTCAATCACCCATTCATACTTTTCTTCAACTCTAGCAGCTAGAGCTTTCTCCACATTCATGCAACTACCAGATTTAGTAGGTACTAGACCATTTTCCTTGATAGCAATAAATACCCATTTATCTTCACTTGCATTCCCTTTATCAAATTCATCATCTATCACACCTTCATCAGCAATATAATAACACTTTCTTTAGAATCTAGGTTTGTTAGGTCTTCGCTTAGGAACTCTTTCTGGACACCTTGAGGAAAAATTACCTATCTTATTGCAAGAAAACCATTTAAGAGGAAATTTCCCTTTATACTTACCTTCTCCTCTGGGTACCCTCTTGAAAATAAGTGCTTCAAGCTCCTCTAGTTTTCTCTCTTCTTCTTCAATCTCTCTCATTTCCTTCTCATACTTGAACACCTTTCTAGAAGAACTTTCACCTAGATCATATCTTTACTTATCTTTTCTAGAGATAGTAGCTTTGAATGTAGATTTTGTCTTAGGAAGAGAATCACCAAACTCACTTAACTCAAAATCAACAAGCTTACCAATCAACGTGTCTCTGGTTACATTTGTCACAGTTCAAATCTCCTCAATAGCAACAACTTTGTGTTTGTATGCATCAGGAAGGGATTTGAGCACTTTAGCAACAATCTTTGATTCTTCCAATGTTCCACCAGCACATCTGATATTACACACGTTCATTCAATCTCTACATAAAAGAAGTGATGTTCTCATCTTCACCCATTTTCAACGTTTCATATTTCCTTTTCAGACTTTGTAGCTTAGAAATCTTCACATGGGTATCACCTTCATACAAAGTTTCCAACTTTTTCCAGATCTCATAAGCAGTCTTCAACTCCATTACATTTGTCATCTCGGAATCAGTCAGAGCACTCAAAAATGCTTCCTTAGCCCTAATATTGTAATCGACATCCTTAATCTCAATAGAAGTAGAAGGACCATTATGTGGGATGATATACCTATTCTTTGTAATGTTCCAGTAAGATTCACCAATGCATCTCAGATAACACTCTATTCGAGTCTTCCATAGAGAATAATTTGTTCCATCATATCTCAGACTATCCTTCTTATATGTCGCCATTCCAGATCACCTCAAGCTATTAAACTTCTTCCAAGGAACCTGCTCTGATACCAATTGTTGGCAACACAAGGGAAGACAACTAAGAGGGGGGTGAATTAGTTGTCATATAAATTATACAAATTAAACTTATTCTTAGATCTGATAAATAAACATGAAAACATAAACCATCACCACATCATAAACACACATAACACCAAGATTTTTTACATAGAAACCCTATTAGAGGAAAAACCACAGTGGAGGTTAGTCCACAAGATTATACCATGTTAAAAGTATAAAAGAATTGTAAATGGGGAATGAACATGCATTCAGGCACACTTCCTAGAGCTCACTGCTCAAATACGAAAGGCTTAATGCCCAAAGGGAGACACACTGTATTACATAAACATTTAGATTACATCCAGATTTTGAACTGAGAAAATAGCATCTGCTAATGCCTGATTACAGTTCCGATTACGCACATAAACATCTGTTCACTCTTCTTCACACTTTACTTCTACTCTTGAAATATTAGAACATTATTTGCACATAGCACTCGCACACTTTGCACACCACTTACACCATGCTCTCAAATGATATAAATAATCGCTTATATATATCTGCAACTAGGAATAACATCAACTACATGTTGGCTTCAACAAAATATAAAACATGTACAAACTGTTAGCCCAAATCAATAAACAATTTATCAATGTGAATCAAACAATGTGGACCACAAAAAAGTAAGGACCCAAAACAACATCCTTGAACACAAAACACCTTGAAAAATTATTCCTTGAAGATCCACAACACGCTACAATCACCCTATCAGCCAAGAATATGAAAAACATGAACTCAAAAAAGAAAATCACCAATGGAGAGCACAACAATCAATGTGGATGTACAACACAAATAGAGAACGATCTAGAAACATCCACAAGCATCATGAATCACCACAAAAGTATCTGCAACACTTCACGTTACTAAAATCACATTATCTTCTTTCAAGAACACCAACTAGAACAACTGAACAACTGTCAGAACACATATACTCATAACTCAATCAAATCTTCATGCAGATCTCTGAAACTTCACATGGATAAACTAGATATACTAAAAAAAAAACCCTTTAATCCATAACCTCTTATCATCAATGTACTGAGCTAACCATCATACTGAACTCCACTGCATCACTGACAACTTGCAACTTATTTTATTACAATTTTCTCAATATCCTTGACATATACAACCCTAAAAAAATTAATGCCAATAGTGTTGACATCAATGACAACCACATATCAACAACATCCAACACCGACATGGTGCTGGTGATGATGTTGTGTTGCTGATGGTAGCGATCCAAGCTCGAGGATGTGATGCCACGTGTATAGACGTGTGAAGGTGCACTATGAGATTGTTTTATGATAGCCTACTTGTGTGATGAGCGTAATGGGGCCTCGTACACTTGTAGAGGGACACTCATATTTTCTCTCAATAGTGTTTGGGTCAGTTGGCATATGGGTATGTCCTAGCCATGTATACCTCTCGCTACAACGAGTACCTGTGTGTGCCTTTTCCATGAGGTATCACTATGCGGAGTGTGTTCTATGCGTGCCTACTTCCACGAAGTGATAGACACACTTCCATGAGACATACGACTAGTATGTGCCTTCTCTTACTGGCATATGACCATGCCGCACTGAGACACAATGTGGGATGTGGTCGAGGTGCACATTCCATGCGAACAACCAAGGAGTGTGTGGGCCACTTGGTGAGTCCATGCTGCATGACGACGCAATGGAGGGTGTAGCCAAGGAGTACACCTCATGCCATGTGGTTGGAATGCTCACTTCACACCACATGAGGGGCTATTGCGATGGTCAGACATTGTTCTCTCCTTCCTCGTTTGGTGGCTGGCTAGTTTAGTCACATAGTTATGTATTGTGCCATTTCAAAGATTGTGAATCTTTTTTTGGTTATTGATGACTTTTATTTGATTTTGAGGACCAGAAAAAAATTGATTTATCGTGTTTGTGATGGTTTATCCACACATTGTGAAATTTATTTGCATGTAGCCCTTGTGGTGACATATGATTTAGTGTTGAAATTGCATGCATTTCTTGCTTTATTTCTAAAATTGAATCTTTATTTGATAATTATTTATGATCTTTGGTGGCTAAACTAGTTTTATATTTGTTATTTTCAAATGTTGGTATTGTGTTGTAATGTGATTCCTCATCAAGAATGGGAGAGTCAGACTTGATTGAGTGTATATGAGGAAGTAGACGCATGAAACCTTGACGATGGGGGTATGTGAGGTTGTTATACATCTAGGACCCACTACCCACCTATGTGTGATGACTATCTCTTGTAGGCTAACCACCTTATTCAACAAGAGATAGGTCATTATGGTCTTGTTTGGATAGTCTCACCATGTGTGTGTGGCCTAACACCATCAAACCACTGAGTGTGAGGTATGGATTATGTGAGATGGATATTGGATCTTGACTCATGGTTTATGTATCATGGATTAGTATGCTACTTACCGGTGTCCAAATGGACCCTTTTGTAGCCTTGTGATGTAATCCCCAGTGATGTAAGTATGTATGTATGTATAAATTCATGTTTCATCTTGGATATGGTTGCATATGAAAAGTTCAAAAATTGGCTTATTATGCTTTAGAAAGTGTAAATTGTTATATTTTGTTAAAAATGATGCCGAATATGTTCTAATGTGTGAGATTGGAAGTGTATGGAAGACAAATATTGTTGCAAACAATGGTGTTTTGGAAAGAATTGAGTTCTTATGCACCTTCTTTACCCTATTCCTAGTGGAAATCAATGTGTATCTTAACCTATCCTTGAATGAATGTGGATGTTAAAATAAATGCTTATGATGAGAATTGTGGCATATGTGATGTTAGCAAGATTAACCATGTTATTTTGTTTCATGTTGAGATTTTATGAGTAAGGCATATGTCAATATATTGATAATGATTCTTAGAAAGGTGAATGTTAAAAGGATGTCCTCTCTATTTTGTTCAGTGATGAATGATGTATATTATGTTTCTCATCTTTGGGATCAAGTACAATATTTTTTTTAATGTTGATTATTATATTTTAAGTACTAATGTGTGAAATGGCTGCATATTGAGTTCACATGACTACCAAGAGTAAGTCAAATCTTAGGGAGGGAGGATGTAACACCTCTCTGACCTCAGCCTGGGTAAGATAGCATTTTGACTTTGATTTGGTATTCTAACTGTTAAATGTTGTTATAATGAAATTAGACATTGATGATTAGTTATTATTCTGGATGCTTATATGTTTATATACTGTTATCATTGATTTTGTATGGTTATGGACAAGAAAGGGATGATGTCATAACAGTCGTATCCGAGAGGCTTACGATATCATGACCCTCTTCCTAATGATTGATGTTGCTTCGACTATACGTTATATGCACATGTACTTTGACGTGTAATTGGACTGATGTAGGTACTGAGTATCGACTCTGCTTTGATCCACATGCCTAAGCATACTCGTATTCCCCGATGGTGGTTACTGGAGGTGGTCACAGGCCAAATGTCCCCTAACCTAGCCCAATGTACCTTGTTAGTGTAGTGTTCCCGTATTGTTGTCTTATCATCCCGTTACCTAACGACAATGTCCAGAGCACCTTTTGGTTGAAAGTGGTTTACCAATATGTCTTGTTGAGGTATTTTGTCATGGTTTCCATTAATATTTTTTATGTGGTTATATATTTTGGTTGTCAGTGTTATGACGTGGTTTCATATATGGTATTTTATAGTGTTTTATTGATAATTTGAGATAATGATATATTCCATTTAGTAATTTTAAATGATTTTATTAATCCATTTTGTGACCTCTCATAGTCTTCTTTAAATCTTATTTGGGCACTTTGTGTATTTTAACGTTTGGATTTAAATTATTATTTTTATATGAAATAGAGAATATTGTATATTTAGTGATTTTAATTAATTGCTTTGGAGAGCTTTAATAGTTTTTTTAATAAAATGTTTTATTTCATTTTATTGTGTTGAGGAGTTTAGTTAAGAAAATGGGTAGCCTTGTCATTGATACACACACACACACACACATATATATATATCTTGTTTTGGGAGAATTATTATATATTTTGGGAGAAGAAAACTTCTATTTTGGGGAAGGAGGAGAAAACCCCACGATTTAGGCAGTTGAGTTGGGGAAGGAACTTGAAGATTTTCTCAAAAAAAGAAATTGGTGGGTATTGGACTCTTGTATTTAGCGTGCCATTTCCTCCTTGTTGTCCTATTTTGGAATCCGGTCATGCCTTCCACACAGAGCTTTCTTTCATTTATGTTTTGGGACAAAATTGAGGTATTTTTCCTTGTTATTCTTGAATTTTTGAATGATTGGTGATCTGTGCATTCCCTTATGTTAGATTTATGCCTTGAATCTTTTTTCAATTCTAGGTTACTTTTATTTTTCTGAATAATTGAAGGAACTCCTTTGTTCTATTTTTGTGAATACTAGAGGGTTGGATATTATTTGTTTTGGATTCAAATTGTTGCTTTATAGTTTTTCTTATGGCATATTTTTGTGCATTCCAACAAATCTAAAATGGGTTGCTGGAAAAATAGATTTCTGGGCACTTTTAATTCTTTTCATTTTATTTCTCTTTTGCCCAACGTGTTAAAACATGTTTTTCATTTTTTATCATTAACTACTTGTTAAAAATGTAAAATAAATTGAGATTCCATGTAGAAATTCCCATATCTCAATTGGGTCTTTGTCAGATTTGAATTCTGGACACTTTCCTTTTTGGTCAAAATTTGTGCCTACTTGTTAAAACACATTTTTTTGATGCTGCTCTTTAACCACTTGATATAAACAAAAACTAAAGTTGGATTCCATGTAGAAACTCCCATATCTCAAATGGGTCATTGTCCAATTTTTAATCCAAGCACTTTCATTTTTCATGTTTTTGCCCAACTTGGCTAAAAATGACATTTTTAAGAACAACACCTCATTTTTGGTTCTAAACTCAAAAATCAAAGGTGGATTCCAAGTAGAAACGTCAAAATATGAACTGGGTCAAGCTTAGAATTTTATTCTGGGCACTTTTAATTTTTATGCCCTCTTTTCATTCCTTTGAGTTGTAGCTGGAATCTGTGTTTTGTGCCTTTGTCACTTAGTGGTTTTAACTATTTTAAAAGTGGTTTTACGAGATGATTTAATGAGGTTAATACTGATTATATGATTGGTGTATTTTTATGAATTGATGGTAAATGTTTGAATGGTATTTGATCTACTTGTTGGCATATGTGATCAATTGTTTAAATGATTTAGCAACAAAGTTTGTTTAGCTATTTGAAATGGTTTTAATGATGGAATTTAGTGGCTTTTTCACTGCTCATATTTTTTTTTGGTCCCTCATTTGGTTAAATGAGATGAGCTTAGGTCTAGGTAATTAGAGTGGTCTTATCGAGTGGCTCTCTATAGGCCTGGGGCGCAAGTGGCTGCTAGGGGAATTAGCAGCAGATTTATTGTAAACAAGTGTTAACTAAAGAAAAACAATGGGGTAAAACAATTATAAGATAATGAGTCCTTGTGCATGGCCTTGAGTGCTTGTAAGGCTAAGGATGCACTCGAGAAGGCCTATCCATCTGTGGGGCATTGATTTATTCGTCTATAGGGCATTGATACGGGCATGATTGAGTCTTTTCATCTGTATGAGAGGTGTACTTGATTTCGTGTGGTGCCATCCCTTCGAGCACAAATGATGACACTCCATCTGATTTGCATTCTAGTACCTCATACCTTAGTAGTCATGAGTAGTACCCGACATGTTATTGTATGAGAATATTCATGTTGTGGCATTGGCTTTATGCATTGTATTTCATGTTTGCTCCATGTCTGATGAGAGTATTGGCCATATGTTACCCTTGCCTTGTTATTTCTGCTTGGGACTTGTGACTACCTCTGAGCATAGTGGGGTGGTCTCTTTTGAGTCCACATGGTAGGGAGGCATTGCCACCACCATTAGAGACTAGTGATGATCCTAGTTTATGGTCTAATTTTGGGTAGAATTTATGATTTACTTGTTGAAGTTGTCTTGGACCTTGATGTTAAGTGTTGATATTTTTTTATGATATTTCCTCAAACTATAGACATTGGGCCTAATCTTATTTTTGCAAATATTTTATGACATTGGCATGTTATATGGACTCTCTATATTAATTTTGCATGTGGTTAATCAATTTTCTTTAAGGCAGTTATATATATGTGATTATTGTGCATGCTAACATTGCCATGCAAATATAATTTGAGGATACTAAATTGAAAAAAGGCACCACTAGGTAGGCATACACCATAACGTCTAGCAAAGGAATTGTTCAAAGGTCAAAGGAGGTTGACAACAGGAGATTCCCCATGCAAATCAAATATAACCACCTTGTAGTGGACTTTAATGTTGTTGAGCAAATATTAGAGTTATTGTTGTGCTAAATCTACAGGCACATCTGACCAAATTCCATGCGCGTGTAATCGCCTCTCCATTTTCTCTACTTTCCCTAAAGTGGTGTTCTCCCAATTTGTGGAGTTGACCACCTTGCTTAGTTGGTAGTATAAAGAAGGATCAGATGCTCCTTTTCAAGAGGTTGTGCAATTTGATATTGTACTTGCATTCTTGGTTTTTAGTAATATAGTTACACTGCTCTATTGTGTTCATGTTTCCTGATGAATAAAATGAAGTTATGAGTTTGTGCATCTTATTTTTGATTAGTAGTAGAGGATACTCATCCAAGGGGGTCCACTTGGTGAGCAATTTGTCCTTTAGCTTAGTTTAATAGAGTTATTACTTTTTGTTCAGTAATTAGTTAAGAATCTGACACTGACTGTTCCTACAACCACTAGAATTTCATTATGTGATTGTTCCTGTAGCTAAAGCAAAAAAAGTAGTTTCCTCTTTGTTTGCTCAGATTTCCATTTCTATCATGCATTTCAACTTAATATAGTTGTTGGTTGATGTCCAACATTTATGTTATTTCTTTCCAAGCAATTTATTTTCCAACATTGTGTCTTACTTAGCTGTAGAATGGAAATGGCTACTTTGAGTTCCTAATGCACATACTATGCTGAACCATTTCAAGTTCACATCCCTGCGTTGACAAGTTAAATGCACCTTCATGATGATTGAATACCTATTCAGTTTAGATGTCCAATCTCTAAATAACAGCTGCAAGAGATTAGTTGTTAAATCATTAGGGATGGTGGAGGCAGGATTCGAATGGCATTTGATGGCAGCGCGAACGGAAGTGGGACATTCGCTGGCGATGAGTTGACGGAGACGGCACCGATGCATTGCTGCGAACGTTGATTATACGCCGAAACGTAGCCTGGCGTTGGGTTCGTGTCGGCCAGGACCGGCGAAGATGCAAAAGGACTAACCAGACGGGCCAGAATAGAAGTTGACAACGCCAAAAAATATCCCTTTCAACATTCCCCAGACATGGACTTAGCCAGCGAAGAAGATCTATTACCCTTCTTGTTTGAGTTTGTAATGTCACTTTCGCAGGCTACTTACCAGGTACCCGCTAGAAGCCAAAAACTATTTTCTACCACTCTAAAATAGAGATTTACATTAAGATGATTCGCGAGCTTAGGAAGAATCTTTAAGCCAGAATTTGAGACGCGAAGACAAATTATTTGAAATACAAAGATGGCCGGAAGGCGATTGACATAGGGGAAGTGACATCTTTAGGATGCAAGAAGATGAAAGCTGGAGGAGGATTCATTGCCGGTTTCCTATTTTTCCTATGAAATCTCCCACACCATATGCATATTGAAGCTCACAAAAGCGTATTTTTTGAGGAAAATCGGCTGACAAATTCACCTTGCGATGTCTTGGACCCTGATGGGGAGGAGATGCTCCTTAGATCTCCTAGGAGGATATCAAAAAAATATGCCAGAACTACTCTAGGGCAGCTTCAAAGAAAGGGAGAGCTTACTAATCTTCCATGGGTAAGTCATCTACTAGTGGAGTCTCAAGAATGGAGATTACTCATTTGTTGGAAGACTTTAAACAAGACATTACGCCGAAACCAAATGCGGCTACTCGGAATTTTGGACGAAGGAGCGGAGAAACGGAGGAGCTTGAGGGCATTGACCCGTATTTGCCCCATTAGCCGATAAAAGGAGAAGGACCCTGGAAATACAAGATGGTAGTTTAATGTTAAAAACAAAAGCCGGTCACTGAGTTCAAAAGCCAGAGTTCAGGTGAAGAAGATCGAAGTCACTGCATATTTCGCGCAAGGGGGCCCTTGGGCTCCAAGACAAAAGGAGCCTTGCCTGAGGATCCGCTTTCCTACTATGTTGGGGCTATATTGCAATTCCTATTCATCTAGTAACAGTAGGAAGCCCCGCATCCCCTATCTAGCTATACGGAGGATATCCACCGGCCTTAGGGTAGCCTGGGGATTTCTTGGCCCCAATCATCAAAACTCTCACCCGATTAAGCAACAATTTCAAAGGGCATTGAAGCCCACCTCTAAAGAAATTTACAACAAACAAATAATGGAGGGAGGATCAGAAGCTGACCACCGGATAGTTCAAAGTTACGTATGACCATTACTCCAGCCCCAACGACCACTATAGATTTCTCCACCCTGCTAATTCAGTCTCAGGTACACCTGAGCACCACTCAACTCCCTAGCTCAGCCACGGTCAAATAACAAACCACAACAACAGCTTGTATGCTGTTGAGTTCAGAGCCAATTCCATGTTGGCGAGTGTAGAAGTGGGCATCACTTAGGTTTAGAACTACTTTGCAGCCTCTTCCAGAGCCCATGATCAACGGAGCGATGTGGAAAGAGGAAGAGGAACCTCTAAATGATCCCATTCAGCCAAGTGCACCTAGAAATTCTAAACCAGTCCCAGTCAAACAAACTGAACAAGAACCACCATTTTCTCTGAGATTGGAATTTTCCAAGAAGAAGGAAGAAAATGAGGACACAACTTTTGACATTATAGATCAGCTGAAGCATATATGTGTCCAGATACCCCTATTTCGGGCCATAAAAGATGTTCCAATCTATGACAAGGAAATCAAGGAAGCATACCTTAAGAAGCCAGGTAGGAAGAAGAAAGAGCCCACTACGATTCATGTGGTGGGACAACTAGCTGACATCATGCTTGGAAAAGTGACTATCCCTAAGTACAATGACCTAGGTAGTTTTGTGGTAGCAGTTGTTATAAATTTGATTCAAATAAAGAATGCTCTGATTGATTTAGGGGTAGCAATAAATGTAATGAATAAGGACATCCTACAACAACTAAACGTTGCAAGCATGAGATCTACTCCTACTATCCTGTAGCTTGTTGATAGTTTTATTGTCAAGCTTGATGGTATAGTGGAGGACCTTGTGGTAATTCTAGATTCCTAGGAGTACCCAGTAGACTTCATGATTCTTTCTCCTAAAGCTACACTAGGCAGGTATCCCTTTATTCTTGGAAGGTCATGGTTAGCGATTGTAGACACATATATTGGATGCCAATCAGGTGACATGACCATTTTTTATGGGAAGAGCACTAAAAAGTTTATTCTTCATCCTCCTGCTCAGCCATCCCATGATGAGGATAATCCTGTATGGCCACATGTTGGTGAAGAGGCCGAGGAAGTTAATTCTATGGCACAACTTATGATGTTAGGAAGAAGCTCCTTCATGCAGCTTCAAGACGAAGATGAAGTATTGGCTAAAATCCTTCAGAACCATTGTCAAGTGGAGGAATCATCATCTTCTCATTTTGCTACTCCAGTCAAGACACTTATGCCTGCTCTTCCTGCAGACGTTCTTCATGTAGTCGGACTTCATGTAGCAACATGTATGTCCCATACATTGCTTCCATATGAACTCAAGGTACCATGTGTTAATGAAGCCACTATGATAGAGTCAACTACACAAGTACAAGTGTCAGAAGAAAAGTATCTAAATGTTAACAACAAACTGAGTGAAGAACAACAATTGTTATTGGAAAACTTATTGAGGACCCACCAACATGCATTTGCATGGGACTATCATGAGATGAAGGGATTGGACCCTAAGCTTTGCAATCATAGAATTTACATCAGAGATGATTGCACCCTAGTTAGATAGCCACATCGAAGAATCAACCTTGCACTAAGATAAATTGTAAAAGGAGAACTGCAGAAATTGTTAGATGTAGGATTTATCTATCCCATTTCAGATAGCCAGTGGGTGTCGCCATTAGTGATTGTTCACAAAAAAGGAGGGAAATGGAGAGTTTGTGTTGATTATAGGGAACTCAATGGTGCCACCAAGAAGGACCATTTTCCCTTACCTTTCATAGATCAAGTTTTGAACTCACTTGCAGGAAAGCAATACTTTTCTTTTCTAGATGGATTCAACAGCTACAACCAGATCCAAATTGCACTAGAGGACTAGGAGAAGACCACCTTTACCTATCCATGGGGGACTTATGCCAAATTGGTACTCCCATTTGGCTTATGTAATGCACCTGTAACTTTTTAGAGGGCAGTCATTAGCATATTTTCAAACATTCCTCTTGATTGCATGAAAATCTATATAGATGATTTCACCACCTATGGTGTTGATTTCAATGAAGCATTGGAGAATCTTAAGAAAGTCCTACAGAGATGTGAAGATCAAAATATCTCTTTAAATAGTGAAAAGTGTTTCATGATGATGCGGGAAGGTGTAGTTCTTGGACACTACATCTCTCACAAAGGAATTCAAGTAGATCCTATAAAGATTGAAGTGATCACAAATCTACCCACACCTGCAAAACAAAAGGATATTAGGAGTTTCTTGGGCCATGCAAGATATCATAGGTATTTCATCAAGGATTTTAGCAAAATAACAGAACCATTGTATACTCTCCTCACTAAAGATGTTGAATTCCAGTGGACTGAAGATTGTGACAAGGCATTTTCTTATTTGAAGGTAGCCTTGACTCATGCTCCTGTACTCAAAGGACCTAATTGGGAGCTTCATTTCCACATCCATATAGATGTATTAGATTATGTCATAGGTGTAGCCTTAGGAAAAAAAGGAGCTATTGAAAATGCCATTTCTTTTGTGAGCAAAAATTTACAGGGAGCTGAATTCAACTATACAGTAATAGAGAAAGAAATGCTGGTAGTGATCTATGCCCTAAACAAATTTAGACATTACATGACGGGTTACCAAATATTTTTGCACACTGATCATGCAACCATTAGATATCTCATGAATAAACCTCTGATCTGTGGTAGGCTAGCAAGATGGTTATTGTTGATGTAGGAGTTTGACATACCCACTGTGGATAAACCAAGGAAGGCCAATGTTGTTGCAAATTTTCTCTCAAGGCCGACTACATCAGAAGATAATCAGGCCATATATGACTCTTTTCATGATGAACATTTATTCTTCATTAGTGTACAAAAACCCTAGTATGCTGACATAGCTAACTATCTGGTCACAGGTAGAATTCCTCCTCACTTCTCTCCAAAAGAGAGAAGGGAACTCATTGAAAAATCTTTTCCATTCTCATGGGTTGTTGGATGTTTGTTTTATACTAGACCAAACCATTTCTTGAGGAGATGTGTGAAAAAAGATGAGACATATGGAATTTTGCATGCATGCCATAACGAACCATGTGGAGGACATTTTGCAACCAATAGGACAACAATGGAGATTTTGAACACAGGATATTACTAGCCAACACTCCACAAGGATGCAAGAAGGTATACCAAAAAATCTGATAGATGCCAAAGAATGGGGAAACCAACCAGAACTGATGAGATGCCACTTTTCCCTCAGGTAGTAATCACTCCATTTGACAAATGGGGACTAGATTTTGTAGGACCCATTGATCCTCCATCAAATGGTAAGTCTTATATCTTAGTTTGCACTGATTGTGTAACTAAGTGGGTAGAAGTTAAGGCCATGAAGCATGCAAGAGATAACAAGGTTGCATAATTTCTTTATGAGGAGATTTTCACAAGGTATGGAGTTACAAGAGAGATAGTGATTGAACAAGGGGCTCAATTCACATCAACCCTTGTTGCTGCACTAGTCAATGAGTACAACATAAGACACAGGAAGTCTACTCCTTATCACCCCTAGGCCAATGGCCAAGTTGAGGTGACTAATAGGGAGATTGAAGCTATCTTGACCAAAATAGTGGCTATTCATTAAAAGGATTGGGAAAACAGATTACCAGAAGTTGTTTGGGCCTATAGAACTACTTGGAAAGCAACTACAAGCTTCACTCCATTTGAGTTGTTGTATGGAAATACATCCATGATGCCCATTCAATTTGAACATAAGACTCTTAGGAGTAGTAGACTTGGGGATAGATATCTCTAAGGCACAAAGAGAAAGAATCTTGTAGCTGAATGTTTTGGATGAGATGAGGAGAATAGCCTTGCATCACACAAAGGTAGTGCAAAATCAAAGAATCAGGTGACATGATAAATTCATCAAGGACAAGAAATTCCAACCAGGAGATTGGGCATTGCTTTATGATTGCAAATATCAGGACAATGTTGGAAAATTGTAGACAAGGTGGCTAGGACCATATGAGGTTGCTGAAGTATTCCCTAATGGTGTTGTACAACTCACTACTATTGACCTAGTTAGATTCAAGCTGCTTGTCAATGGTCATTGCCTCAGATTCTATCACAAGCTAACTTCCAAGGAGGATTTCCTACAACAATTCACTCAGCATGCTACACCTAAGCTTTCTGCAACTGAAGGAAGTGGACCTAGTGTCCCTCCTTCTAGCTAATTAAGGTATGTACTTGTCATAATAAAGACTTCCACTTTTGTGGGAGTCCATTTCTTCACCCATCCACCCATCTGCCCATCCATCTCCACCTTTCTCTCTCTTCCATCACTTCAATTCATTCCACTCCACCTCATCCCACCTCATTTTCATTAATTACTCAACTTATTTCCTAAAAAAGTGAATGGTACTTTCTCCACACTCTTTACAACAAATCCTCCACACATTCAGGTATGCACACATTAATTGCTATATCTTAATTGTCTTTAGTGCATTCATTTAATTGATGTACGTTAATATGGATGTTCACCATAGCATGCCATTATTCCCTACCTCTATCAAATCATTAAATTGCATGTGAGGACACATGCCCAAATTTAGGTTGGGGGGGAGGAAAAAAATATGAATACTTTTCCCATGTGTCAGTCCATGCTGGTCTATGTCAACAAAATTTAAATTGAGCCGATTTGAAATTTGAGTGAGAGGATGGCTCGCATGTGTGAGGTGACACCAACTGCCACCGCCATTTCTCCCCATCATATCTTTCCTTTATTACTCCTTCCTTGCCATTATTGACCCTGTCACAATCTCAAACTACAAACAAAAGGTAAAAAGGGAAAATTCAATCAACATTGGCATTGGAAATTTGGGAAGTGTTGCAAAAAGGTAAATTTGGTTTTAGAAAAGAATTGTTGGAAGGAAACCACAAAGTGATTATTTGATTGTAGTCAATGGGAGGTGGGTTAATTTGAAATGAACCCATGGTGGATGATGTATTATTGCAGGATGCACCTTGCCTAGCTAAATTCAGAAACTGTGGTTGGTTAGACTATTTCATTAAGTTGGATGGTTTTGATGAAGGCATTGCACTAGAATTCATCTAGACATTGTCTAAAGGGAAATCCATTGTAAAAGGGCTGGAAATATTGGCTACCGAAAAAAGAATTGTAGAGGTTACAGGGTTTCCGGCCAATGGTGAAGATTACCCTACTTCCAGAGACGCCATATTAGCTAGGGATAAATTTATAGAACCAAGCGACCCTCCATTGACCACAGATAAACAAGGTGTGAAGATAATCTCTCTACCCGAGCCGTGGAAGTAGATAATTGTTTATTTCATAAAATATATCACATGTAAAGGACGCCAGTCAAATCTACATTTTGTGCATTTTAAACTCTTGAATCACATGAGGAACGGGAGGAGGATGAATGTGCTAAACATGGTATGCAACCTTCTTTCAATCATGGCAGACGAGACTCAGAAAGGTAGGGACAATTCTGTTTCCCACCATTGTTTGATTAAATTGTTAGTTGAGAAGTCTCTGCATGATGTATCTGGAATGACCTAGGAAGAATTCATAAAAAATGATCAAATTAGACCTGAGCACTTGCAACCTAGGGTTTTACCTTAACCTCATAGGTGTAGTAGGAGATTGAGCATGGTTGAAGCCACTCTTGGTGCTTCAACCTCTAGTGCAGGCCCTAGTGCAAACCCTCCTGCAGCAGAAGAAACCATAGAAATTAGCTCTTTTGGGATAGAGCACTCAAATGAAAAAAGTTCTCCTCCAGATTCTGATGATGATGTTCCACTTGGCATCCTAATGAAAACTAGGGCATAGAAGAGAGAGAAAAAAATGAGAAAAGGAAAAGCTAAAAAGTAGCTAACAGAAAAAGAAGTACCAAGCTCTAGGAAGTGGAAGGCTGACACTATTCATCCTGCAGCCAAAGAAAAACATGAGAGCCCTCCCAGAAAATCAAGACCAGTCGGGCCAACCTTTGGTATGCCTCCATAGGAAAGCCCTAAGTTTAGAGAAATATCATAGGGGGACACAAAATCTCCAATGGGGTAGGTGAATGTCAAGGAAGAGGATATATTTAAGATGACAACAAACATAACATTGGCAGATCTTGTTGATATTGCAAAACAAGTCAAAAATCAAGGGTATGAGGAAAATAAGGATTTCTTACAACAAGAGATCCTATAGCAA